>OY744464.1:7294619-7537878 GCA_963556145.1 Hygrocybe punicea
TGTGGACTCACGGATACTATGAAGATTTGCTACACGCTCCAGTGTGACGGCGAGTTCTGTTGTGGACCCGAAATGGGAATCTACGGAAAGGGTGATCAGCTAAGAAGTGATCAGAGGAGTTTAGTGTCTATGTAGTCTAGTCAATCCAACCCGAATCCAGGGTTCTGGATCAGAGGGGAAGTGAAGGGAGTGGAGTACGAATACTAATATGGAGACGATACGAAGCGAGGACTAAGAAATAGAACTGAAGGGGAGTGATAACCTGTATTTTCTATATGATGGGATGTAATATGATATGGTGGGATATGATAATATGGTTGTAGTATAAGGGTACATCTTTTATACTACTGGGAGTGATCCTGTGCTGTAGTAACTAGGTACTACAAGCGAAGGCTGTAACTGATGGTAGAGGAGTGGAGCGGAGTATAGGAGGAATGGTGCTATGTACTAAGTAATGGGAAACGAAGATATATCATATGTAACTATATACGTAGTGATTCCGGGTCGTTAGAGACATCACATCTCGAGTATGAACGATTCCGGAGGGGAATCTGGAGCGGAATCGACGGAGAGGACCGGAATCGGGCGAAATTGACGATGCATGAATGGGAATGGACGGGGACGAAGTGGGATATGAAGAGGATTCGGGTCCAGACGGCCCGGAGCCTCTACAACGCAGAGGTATGCCAATGTCAAATCGAACCTTGTATACTGATATATTTTTCTTCAGAATGATCTGGAAGCACCCCATGAGCTCGAAATCCCAGAGACAATGGCAGTTAAAGCAGATTCAACCCGTGACTTACTTACAATCTTTATGGATCGAGTGACTGTTAAGTTTCATTGTAAAGGTAGTGAAATCCAGACACTGAAGGGTCGCTGGTGCAAGATTTGCAAGTAAGTAATATCTGTATTGGATACATTGAGCATGATATGAAAAACAGTTATGAAGGGAAGACAATACCTTTGTTTTACGCCACGGCAAACGCAAATGCTTTCACATTGGAGGAAACTCATCCGCTTGCTAGCACATCTGACAACACTATGATATCTATAAGGCACGCTGCGAGGGCAAGTGCATCCCAACACACCATTGGGCAATTCCATGGCAAATTTGGACTCAGGAAAAGACAGCACAACAAATAGATCAGAGTCAGCTGAAGGTGGATGACATGTTCAAAAAAGTAAACACACCAGGAGAGTTCACATGTGAAGGCTGTCTCAAAGCTGTAGCAAGGTTCATTGTATGCGATGATCAGGTAAAGTGTTACAATTTCAGTGACTGACCTAAACTGATTGTCTTATCAGTCACTTGCCGTTGCAAGTAAAGTCTTGTTCAGGAACTGCTTGGTCGCCATGCGACTGAAGTCAAAACAGGCTGATCTTCCCTCAACTCACGATGTGAAAACATACATTCACAATGAATTTGTTCAACTTCTCCAGGATTTTAGGCGGAAAATATCTGTGAGTGTGAGATTTGACTTGTGCTGCAGATTTTCACTACTACTTGTCTTAGGATGCACCTGGCAAAGTTTCCATAACAATCGACACTTGGACCGTTGATACAACCAAGGCAGCATTCCTAGGTGTTACAGGCCACTGGATCGAGGTGAAGGACAAAAAGTGGACACTGAAGTCTGAGGTGATCACATTTCGGGCCATTTCGGGTGAACACAGTGGAAGAAATCTTGGCAAATACTTGGTTGGAATATGTGAGCGCATTGGGATTGTCAATAGCAACGGTTCGAAGGTGCGTTGATCATCAACATCTCCATTCAGTTATTTTATTGCTACAATTAGCTCTATTGCATGACAGCTGACAATACTTCAAATAACACCACAACGTGCAAGGAAGTTCTGAGTGGCGGAAATTTGAAGAATGGCCCGTAGGCAATGGCACGGATATGGATAAATCCATATCCGTGGGTATCCGTATCCGTGCGGGTACGGGTACGGATCGGGACTAGTGAGATCCATGGACCCACGGATATGGATACTGCCGGATATGGCAATAGTGACAACTAACTACTTTAGCAGGAACCACCACCAGATCGCGACAACAACGAGAATGCAACAACAACATCAACGCAACAGAAGGAGAATGGCCAGGAGGGTGGTGCGCCCACTGAACGGCCCAGGTACGTGCCCCCAACCCAGCCTCTAAGACTTTGGCTAACTCTCTCAACAACCACGCCTCCCAACAATGACGCCTCGCAACAACCGCGCCTCGCAACAACCGCGCCTCGCAACAACCACGCCTTGCGGACACACATCAACGCATGTTCGCGAGGTCTCCAGCACAGAAGCATACACAAGAACAGAAGAATACACAAGGACCTCACAAACATGCGCAGATGCGTCGACTGATGCGTAGGGCTCACGTGGCGCCCCCACCCCTCGCGAATGAGGTTACCCCCGAGTGCGAAGCCCACCAGAGACCCCCCCGTGTACCTCGCGAGGGTGACGACGACGTCAATTGACGTGCATCTGGCCCATGCAAGGTGTAGGGACCTGTGGGAGGACGCATTCCGGGATGGCGACGCATTGACTATGGCATCGCATCGACAACGACAACGACAGCAACACGGCAACACCGGCAGTGACGCGTCGACAACGGCGGTGGCACGTCGACAACGGCGGTGGCACGTCGACAACGGCGGTGGCACGTCGACAACGGCGGTGGCACGTCGACAACGGCGGTGGCACGTCGACAACGGCGGTGGCACGTCGACAACGGCGGTGGCACGTCGACAACGGCGGTGGCACGTCGACAACGGCGGTGGCACGTCGACAACGGCGGTGGCACGTCGACAACGGCGGTGGCACGTCGACAACGGCGATGACACGACATGTTGACTTGGACGTTCGCGAGAACGAGACTGGGCTGGCAAGTGCCCAATGTAAGTGTAGTATACTATATACTGTATATTTAGTAGAATAATAATATCTAGATATAATTATAATACTACATACTACCCATACTCGTACCCATGGATAATCCGTATCCACGGGTAAAGTATCCGTGGGAAAATCCATGCCTGGCGTAGTGTTGCCGAAGTTCAGTTCGGTCCGGTTCCGACCCTTTTTGGCGGAACCGCGAACTGAACTTCGGGTCCGGTTTGGCACATGGCCAAACCCGGACCCAGATGGTGTCGAACTGTCTCTTCGCATTCGGTCTGGGTTCAGACGCGGTCTGAAACCCAGACCGAGGTGGGCTCACCCCGTCCGTTCTCCTCGCGAATAGCAGGCGCGTATCAATAGATACGGCGCTGCACTTCGCGAGGTAGATGGGTGCGGGGGAGCCCTCCGGTGTCCCCAAGGGATGTGGAGGGATGGGGGGTCTTGTCCCGTGGTCCCTGCATGGCATTGCCGGCGCTGCTGCTGCCAACCGTTGTCCTTGTCGGGGCGGTGGTATGGTTGTGGTGGTGTTGCTGCCACGGCTGCTGCTGCTGCTGCTGCTGCTGTTGCCGTCGTTGCTGCCGTCGTTGCTGCCGTCGTTGCTGCTGCTGCCGGCGCTGCTCCTGCTGCCGTCGCCGTTGCTGCTGCTGCTGCTGCTGCTGCTGTCGCCGTTGCCGCTGCCGCTGTTGCTGCTGCTGCTGCTGCTGCTGTTGCCGCCGTTGCCGCCGTTGTTGCTGCCGTTGTTGCTGCCGCTGCCGGCGCTGCTCCTGCTGCCATTGCTGTTGCTGCTGTCGTGGCCGTTGCTGCTGCCGCTGCCGTTGCTGTTGCCGTTGCCACTGCTGCTGCTGCCGGCATTGCTGCTGCTGCTGCTGGCCGTCGTGGTTGTCGTTGCCGTTGTTGTTGCCGCCGCTGGTGGTGGTGGTGGTGGTGGTGGTGTTGCAGCTGTCGCGCGTCCATTGGCATTGGGTTGGCATTGGGTGGTCATCTCGTGGCCGTGGGTGTGGTCACACTGCGGTCGCGGTCGAGCTTCCTGTAGCAGGCAACATTAGTAAAGTTCAGGAAAGTAAAATACGTACCTGTGTTCATGAACGCGACATTGTGTCGCGTTCATTGGCCTTGCGTTGTTGCGTGTTGGTGAAGAAAGCTACCTGTAATGGTCACATGATACCGTTTAACACGAAAAAGTAAGTAAAGGAATGCGAAAAATAAATGAAATAAATACTTTAAAAATATCCGCGTTCGCGGTTTGGACGTGGTTTGGAGCCGTTCAGGAAACCTGGAACTGAACCCGCGGTCCGGTTCAGCACTTGGCTGAACTTAGACTGAACCTAGGGTTCGGTTCGGGGTTTGAACCGGGTTTGGCTAGGTTCGGAACCGAACTACGGCAACACTAGCCTGGCGGATCAACGGATACGGATTTTGATGGATATGGATATGGATTGGGCTTCTCATATCCACGGAGTATCCGTGCCATTGCCTAATGGCCCGCAGATGAACATCAGCTTCCATACGTAGCTGTTATCGTTCTTGAATCTAGCGATGATTGCTCACAAATCTATCAGGTGCCTTGGTCACATCGTGAATTTGGGCATCATCGATTTCATGTCTCACGTCACCAAGATCGCCGCAGTCGAAACATCAACTGCAATTTGGGAGTTTGACCCCTCTTTACCGAACAACTGAGTCCTCGGCAACTCGTTGGATGTTGTCTCTGCCATTTGGACATTGGCAATCAAGGTACATACTATCTTACTTCATTATTGCAAATACTATTAATCCTCAATTGTAGATTCAGACCTCCAGCCAACGCATCGAATATTTTGAGAAACTGCAACTCCAGTGTGGCATCACTAATCCGGTGAAAATAAGGTAGGTGTCATCCATAATCTGCAAAGATCACGTGCCAAGCGTGACAGAGCCCAGAATGGAAGGTACACGGTCAACAAAGCCAATAAACGCGCTTTTACCAAGATTAGGATCGATTTTAATTGTAAGCTCTCCTGTCAATCTTAGATATATACATATGTCACATATATATCAATTTATTTTCAAAAAATATCACAATCTCCATAACTAGTTCACTGAACTATAGTAATCCCCTCTGTAGTTGTGTGCCTCATGCCATAAAAAAAGTGGAGAGCACTACTGTGCATGATCCACAACTTGGTCACACTAACTGTTTTGAAGTCATTCTCCTACAACTTCAAAGATATTCATAAATTATCTATTCAAGGTGATAGACATTTGTCTCAAGAAGATATCTATATAATTTGAATGAGAGTTACAAGGCTAAAAATCCTGCAGGAGTGAGAATAGTACAGGCATGTCCATTTTTGACCCTAACCAGGAAGTGGGTCATACCTGCTATGCTATAAGATACAGTAACATTTCAACCTTATGCTGCAGTAAAATCTATTCTACTATATCTCTTCTTATGTATGAAATCCAAATTTATCATTCTATTAACCCAAACTATGGTACTTGATGCCTTTCAAGTTCAACTACCTGTGTTTTTATGCAAGTGGGCACTTGTTTGAAAGAATGACAGTTGTGCATAATGTTCTTATGAGTTATAACTATCAATATTGTGGCCATATCATAGATAGACATATGTTTAATCATGACCAACTGCAGTTAAAGACAGTAACAACATGCTGGTTACAAAATTTGACATTGACCAAGTACCTGGTGTGACCAAGTACCCGACTGACCACAGTATCCTCCATTGATAATCTCCAGATATGGTCAAAAACAAAAATCTAACAATCTAACAAGGTAGAGAAGGAATAATAATGAGGCCAGGGATTCCGACAAAAAGAAAGTATGCCTTGATTTTCAATAACATACACAAACAAAGCGACTCAAAACCTTGCAAATCAAACTCCTCAGCACAGACATCACCGATTGCTGCAAAAACTTGGGATCTCACCCTTAGTAATATCTAAAACACTTCTCAGGAAGCTAATTTTTGTATTTCCTCCTAGATGTCTTGCAAATCGAATTCCAGAGTCATTCTTTCCTCATTTGATTGTGCATTGTCACAAAAAGATCACATCATGTGATCTTTGCAGATTATGGATGACACCTACCTTACCTCTTCATGGCAATACACAATGGGGTACTGCATATGGGATGTTGGCTCGGGCACATGAATTGCAGCAGGTGTGTAGCCAGGCACTTGTATCATCTTGGTTCTTCTGATGCAAAAAATTCAGCCGATCAAATTATTTATCGCATCTGCAGATGAAATATACGGGCCCATCACCACCATTTGCAGAGATGGGAGGTTTGTCAAGCACATCCCATGGATGGCATTCCAATTGAAGGAATCAGATTGGGCCCAGATTCTTGATGTCAAGACCATCCTTGCAGTACTTGATGCTCACGCGGTTCTATGTTTGCTCTAATTGTGATTCCACAGGATGCCAATAAGATCCAACAATACTTTTCCTCAGATAAACATCCAACGCTTTGGCAAGCTCTTCCCACTATTGAATGCTTGCTGACAGCTTGGGAATCAAAATGAGATAACCCAAAGTTCCGACTCTACAAGGATGCACTGCAAGATGGTATCGACAAGATCCAAAAGTATTATACCCGCTTTGACCAAAAGCCATCCTATGTTCTAGCTTTATGTACATATCCTGTGCTTGAGATGGGCAAGCGATTGTTGACAGTATTTGTGCACAGTATTACATCCCTATTATAAATTGAACTATATCAAACTAGCTTGGGGAGGAGAAGAGGAGCAGGCAGCAGAGATTGCTGCAGGAAATTCGCAAGCAAAGAACTGGTATGAGGAGGCTGAGAAGATTGCTGAAAAGACTGTTTGTATTTAACCCGAAGCTCCCAGTTCATTCTGACTAGTTTTCATAGGTGGAAAAGTACTATGTTAATAATGCAGCTTCTAACACCAGAATGGTTCCCATGCCCACACCAGAGACTACACATGGTTCAGATGAAGATGACGACATTGACAATTTTGACCAACATCGAAACACCTTGCTGACACAGTCTATCCGCAACCAGGGATGGCGTGAAGAACTTCACAGATACTTAGCTCATATACCACAGGAAGTTACGAAGGATACAGACATCGTTGCATGGTGGGGGGTAAGCGGCCATCTATGAAATTATATACAGCACTAACATGTCTCGCAGAACCACGCAAAAATATACCCTACACTCGCAAGAATAGCCCTTGATGTTCTACCAGCTCAAGCCTCATCTGTCCCCTGCGAGCGATTGTTCTCTGCTGGCAAACTTATAGCTGATGACCGGCGATCACAGCTTGGTGGAACTTGATTTGAACTGCTTCTAATGTTAAAGCATGGTTGGAGGGAGTCAACTGTTGATCTGGCTGGGTGGAATACTGACTATGTAGAGGAGGTTGACCTGGCAGAGTTTGATTCATTTCTGCTGGATGAATTGTTGGGTGGGCATATTGAGGAGGACAAAACACATCCCTTTGATGAGTAGCTAGTAGCTAGAATATATACTACGTACAGTTCCCGTGAATGCGATTCGGGCTTGTACCAATGCGTCCGAGTCTGACTGTATCGTGACTGGACTTCAATCTGACATGTAATGATGCACATGACTAGACTGCCAGATACTCCCACTGTCACATCCGACAAAAGTCTAACAACATACTAAGTCCGGACTCCTTTGTATCTATTCTACAATTGTTGCATCATGGTCCAAGATCACTCCAAAGATGAGGCCTTGATCCTATTTGGGTGCGATTTGTTGCTTCGCTCGCTTAACCAGCGCTATATATATAGACAGTCACTGAAGTTTTCTTTCCTCGTTTTCCCCAAGTCCCCAGTACCTTATCACTGTCAATGGAGAACTTGAACCGACCTGAGGCTCGAAACAACCCTGATGTCGCTCCATTAGCAACTGAAGCACTTCTACTCGAGCAACAGCTTCATAAAAACTTCCGTGAAGTTCAGTGCACTTGATGGTCCAATCCAATTGTGTCGTGGTGGCATGTGAATTACGGAGTCAATTTTGATGAGTGCTGTGCTAAGTTATCTCAAGGACCACGCCTCGGAGTTTCCAATCATTGCACAGATGATCAAAAACCGCACGTCTTCGCTTCACGAAGCCAACTCAACTACTCTGTTAGCCTTGGCTGTGAATGCCTTAACTCACTCTATGCATTTGGCACACCCCAACACTTCTGAAAACAGTGTTGTGGAGCTGGTATCGATCTCAATTGCTGTGTGAACATTTTTTGTGCAACTTCCACATTTACTAACTAATACTGCATAGTTGGAAGCCATGCTCTATACCTTCGGAACAGCACAAAGCTCTGAGGATTTCCCAGATGGCTTTGACTTCAACCGGTATGTATTGAACTTTTGAACCTGACTCACGGACCTAATTAGCTGTCCCAGGGACACCTCTCCGATTGAGCCACCTGAGTATGAAGTGATGTTGGATGACGATGAGGTTCCTGACTTAGTTGGTTAGCATGATGGGATAGCTTATTCGGACAGTATGGACAATTCTATATGGTTTGGCGCAGAAAAGACCGGTTTGAACTGATTACAACCGGTTTCCAACCGGTCTCCAGTTGGAACCAGTCTAGACTGGTTTGAGAACCATGGAAGACCAACTAGGTCCAGTTTTAAGAGGTCTGGTTAAGGTCTTCTGAGATTATAACTTCAGAGCAACTGGTCTAGTCCCGGTTAATTTCCAAAAAGGGGAAAAAAACCGGACCGGACCAGACCTTAAAACACTAGCCAGAGGGCTTCCCAGCCCCAAGAAGAATGGTTCTGTCTGTGGGAAGGAACCAATGTGAGCAGCGAGGGTGGGATGGGCCACCCTGCAGGTAGTGCTGTGCCCGGCCCGGCCTCAGGCTGGCAGCCGGGCCAAGCCAAGCCCAAATAGGCCAGGCTAAGCCAGGCCAAAGTCATGGCCTGGGACAGCTTTTGGCCCAGCCTGGGATTTCTGAAAGCCAAAGCCGACGGCTTAGGCCATAACTTCGGTACTGTACTTCGACCCCTACTGTACATATTATAAGCACAAAACAGTACTAATAAAAACTGAGGATATTGGACTTTGTCTATGTTTATTTCGGATCAAGACCTTTTTGAGCATTCCCAACTGACTCCCATGTCTGGTCATGCATCTCCCTCCCTCGATGAATCACTTCTCTGTCTCGCCGAAGTGCCTTCAATATGGCCCTCTATGGCTCCTCTTTTATCTATTTAGCCTGGCCTTTGTGTCCCATCCACAGCATTTATCCATGTCCACTGTCCCTGCCATCAAGCTCCTTGTCAAGGACATTATCCGTCTTTCCAACTCTCTACCATCCTCTGTACCAAATGGGTCAACCGCCAACAAAATCTGGACCATGATGAACAAACCGGAACGCGACACCGAGTTTGAGACCTTCAACTCGCGCTTCGATGCTTTATTTGCAGAAGATTGTCGCGATGCTGATGGTCACCTACTCCACATCCGCCAGGGAAAGCTCAGGTTGGGCCTCGTTTGTTCATATCTGTCCAAATTAGATTGGGGCGCCAGCTTTCCTTTAGATCTCATCGAGATCAAACTACTACATTTGAAAACTGAACTCACGTACCTCACATACGTCAACATTCTGTGCATTTATTACATTATACTGACCGTATATTAGAAGTACTAATGTTGTCCACAAACAACCGTCTCGCCAGACCAATCCCACATCGAAGCTAAGGGATACTGACAATGTCAAGCAAGCTCAATTATCATTCCAATGCCAAGCGGTCCAGGAGTTCTTGTCCCTCCAGCAAGATCATTCCCCGCTGACCTCTCATTCGTTGTCTTCTGCTTCTCCCCCCCCTCCCAACACACCGACAATATCATCCTTGAAATGCAACATGTCAGCTGTCATTGACATTTCGGCTAATGACAAGACCAATGCAGATGTAGAAGAGCAGCCTAAGAGACATAAGTTCAGACTCGTTTGTTTTGCTTTCCCTCATTGATGTTATTGCAGCTAAAAAGCCACGCATCGCCACCAATGCGGTGTAGAGGCTCCGGATCGTGTGGATCTGTTTCCTCTTCATATCCCACTCCGTTCCCATCCATTCCCATTCCTGTATCGTCAATTCCGTTCGATTCCGCTCATTTCCTTTGATTCTGCTCCGGATTCCACCTCCAGATTCGTTCCTACATGCACTGCAATGTCCCTAACGACCCGGAATCAGTATGTTTCTAGTTATATATCATGTATCTTCATTTCCCGTCTCCTTGTACATAGCACCACTCCACCATTCCTCCACTCCACTACCCCTATCACTTACAGCCTTCACTTGTAGTACATGGTTACTACAGCACAGGATCCCTCACAGTAGTATAAAAGTAGCACACTTATACTACAAAATATATAGAACCATATAGAAAATACCGACACCCATGCTTTAGTTCTATTTCTGAGTCCACTCTTCGTATTGTCTACACCGCTCATAGTCCTTTCCCATACTCTCCCTCTGAGTCCGGAACCCCTGGATTCGGGTTGGATTGACCAGACTTCTAAAAAGAAACTAAATTCCTCTGATCACTTCTTAGCTGATCACCACTTTTGTAGATTCCCATTCCGGGTCTACAACCGAACTCGCCGTCACAGCGGAGGCGTCTATCTCACAGCCCAAGCATACCACTTCCGTTGTTATTGATGAAGATGAGGATGGCATGAGCAAAGATGAGGATGAGCCCACACAAGGTATGATTTCAACTTTGTATTTATACGTCTGTGCTAAGTGCCATTGCTGCAGCCAACAAAAGGCGGCCTACTCTAGGTAATCCACAAGCCATCAACGAGCAAGGTTTTCTCCTGGATGTTGATGTCCAGGATATCCATGAAAACACCCCGACGCGTGAAGACAAACAGCGCGATGTTGAGGAGTTCTTCCATGCTGGCATGACTAGGGAGATCAATGGGAAAAAGAAAAAGTATTGCACCTGCAAACTCTGCCCGTAGGTTGCATGTGTTTTCTACTTTCTTTACATAGTAAAACCTTTGCCATTATAGAACCAAGATGAGTATTGTCAACGAAGTCACAACCTTGCACTGCCATCTGGAAGCACGCCACTCTGTTTGTGCTTTCTTCTGTGTCTCTGCTCATTTTCTAACCTTTTCTCCAGGGTGCATATCGCAATTGGGCGAAGGTTGCCAACTATGAGTCAAAGCTGCCAGGAGATATCAAGAAATGCAAAGTGGATGCCAAACAGGCCACCTGAACCTTGGATCGTGACCTCACCAAAAAAGAAATGTCAGAACAAGTGATCCCATACTCCAACAAATTGTTTTGGCAAGCTGCCATTGAGTGGCTCATATCAACAGACCAGGTAGGGTCCTTTTCTCATATGTGATTTGTTATTGATTTTTGCCCTGTAGCCAATTCAAGCCCTCGACCACCCGAAATTTAAAGAGATGATTGATGTTGCCTCCCATGCAATGAAAGGCATCAAGATCCCAGGCTGGAAGGCAACCCGAGGTGAAATCAAGAGGATGTTCAAAGATCACCTTACGAATCTGAAGGCTCGACTCAATGTAAGCGGAAGACTTTTTGACTCCTCGTATGTGACATTTCTTCTCATCTTATTGTCTCAAGGGTCTGACTATACTGACGTCCAAGCTTCTTAGGAACGTTCATCTTCGAAGCAACAGGAAATGTGGAAGACTATTCAGTTGAAAGCCCAAGTTGTGCATCCTGTGCAACTGATATTAGATATGAAGGTCCGGTGGTCATCGACGTACTTAATGCTGGACCGGGCTGAACGAAACAAAAAAGGTACAAGTACATATGTTTTTTACAAAGTTCATTATTGAAAGGATTTCCAACAGTACATTGAAAGTTTTGTTGATGAACTATGCTACAAAGAGTCGGATTCCGTGAAACATGACAAAATACACCAGTTGAAGCTCACTGCTGAGGAGTGGGAGCGAGTGCACTTGTTCCTCAGTCTTCTCAGTGTACGTTCCCTTTTGGTTGAATGCAGTTCTCTCTGACACCCATCCAGCATGCTGACAATGCCCAACAATCATTCTCCTCTGATCAAGTTTCCACCCTCCACCTTGCAATCCCTGTGCTTGAAGCTCTACACAAGGCATGGTCCACTTGAGCTGAGCGTTCAAAATATGACCCCTTCATTGCTGCCTTAAACGCCGCTTGTACGAAAATTGATGACTATTATGAAAAGACTATGGATTCCCCTGCCTACATCATGGAAATGTGTATGCTCCATGTTTGTTTGTGTATTGTTCATGCTTAACTAACATTCTCTAGTCCTTGATCCCAGGGAGAAATTAGGATATTTCAAGAAACACTGGCCGGCAGACCTCCAAGATGATGTCATACGGTGTGCCGAGGACGTTGTAAGTTTAATGTTCCACTAATTGATTGATATTAATTTATATTGCTCAGTTCAAGGAGCAATATGTGATATTGACGGGTGATGTCAGCGCAAAGCAAGCAAGCCAGGCAAAAAAAAAGAAGATACATGTACTTTTGCGAGAGCTCTCCGATGACGAGGACACCAGCCTGGTAGCAGGTCCTGCTACACCAGAGGATCCCAACCGGCCCTGGTTGTGTCATTTCCACACATACCTAGATATTCAGGAACAAGTGCCCAAAGGCTGGTCGACAGTTAGATGGTGGGGGGTGAGTGGCTTGAGAATACCATTTCTGTCATGAAGCTCATCTCATTTTACAGTTTAATGCCCACCATTACCATCCGGCCTGGGCCTCATTGGCTCGAGATTACCTTTCCATTATGGCCTCCTCAGTCTCAAGTGAATGAGCCTTCTCACAGGGTGGGATTACTGTCAGCAAACGGCGGAGCTGCTTGAAGGGGGACATCGTGGAGGCTTTGCGATGTGTGAAATGTGCTATTCGACATGACCTGTTGTTTCGTGAAGTAGCCCCATCTTCGATTGTGGAAGCTGAGTTAGAGGAAGAGACTGATGGCGGCCTGGATGATGAGGAAGATGGATCAGAGAAGAAGGGTTGGGATGAACTGCTGATCGAAGATGATTATGATGAGGCTTTAGGTACTGATGACGATGATTCTGATTAACCCTAGTTTCTTTTTCTTTATTGAAATTTTTCAAGATGGTAAAAGCCGCGGCCTAAGCCAAAGCCGGCTGGAGCCAAGCCGGAGCCGGCAACCCCGGTAGTGATGGTACAGTTCAGTTCTGAACCTGGGTTCGAACCTGAACCTACATGAACCGAACCTAAGTTCAGTTCAAGGTTCGGGGTAATGCCTGAACCGAACCTTAGGTTCAGTTCAAGGTTCAGTCAAGGACAGAATCTTGTGAACCTGGTTCGAACTGGTTCGAACCTGAACCTAATCTTTCACATATTAATCTAATTTCTCCTGAGTAGAGACTTAGTTTTGGTCCAACTATTTACTGACTTGAAATTTAAGCACCATTAATAATAGAATCTAGATTAGTTAGAGTTTATATGGTTGCAATTAGTGCTTCTGTAACATGAATATTTGCAAACTTAAATATATTTTAAAATGTAAAGTTGAAATTCAGCCTAGGATGCCATGTTGTGTGATTCAGTTATACTGATTGCAAGTTAAAATACAGCAAAACATTTGCAATGACCATCTGAACAGTTGTCCAGGATATTTCATGCTTACTGTGCTTCAGACACATCTAACACAAGATTCTATTGATTTGAACATGGACACAGTACATGTAATTGAGGAGTCAAACCATTAGCACAACAACAATGTAGAGTGGTAGGAAATAAAGGAAAATTTTGGATTGAGAAAATTGATTGGCTAGTATACTTGTATTTTCACAGGTTCAGTTCAGGTTCAGCCTGGCCTGAACCTGAACTGAACGTGGGCCACGTGGTGGCAGGTGCCACTCACTCTGATGTAGAGACATATATATCTCTGGGTACGTATTCACTCATTTTACCATATTCCCTATTTGTTCTATCATTTTTATGTAGTGGCTGTTGTAAATAGACACAAACAAGAAGAGTTTTGGGTTTTCACCCCAACGACAAACGGACTTGCACAACAAATCCGCGCCTACCCAGGCCGCGATCACCACATCTGGAGCCCACCGTGAGGACAGTCAAGCTCTTCTTCACTTTTCTCTCTTTGACTTTGCCATTTTTGGCACCTCTCTCCTTTTTGGCAGCAACAGCGCCATATTCAACAGCGCGCCATATTCGGCTGCATTTTGAGTGCCTCTAGTTGTCCACCAGCTCTTAGACCCATCCCTGATGTTTTCGACACCTCAGTATACTTTCTTCGTACCAGTTGTGCCTCCTGGGCTGCAGAACTTGGCCTTTTGGCCTTTTTGTCACGCCATCACAGCCACATCACATGGTCCCCAATACGGCCCCCCCTTCGCATTCCCCTTTTATTTCACTAATCTCGCCACCCACAATCGTTTTAGCACATCCAGCGGACCCGGCATTCAACGCCCCACAGATCCCGCTTGAAAAACTGCACCCGGAAAGCCCCAGAATGGCTGCCACAAACGCGTCCAACAAGCAGCGCCACCCATGCGTCAAACACAAAATGGAGACCTGGTAGTTGAAAGAAAGCACGCGCATTGCAATGGCTGTTGCATGTGCAGTCCCAGGTATGCCCCTCCTCGCCGTTTTCATGGTTGCCGAGCAGGAAAACGTGTCCGTGCATGAGGGTAGGACGCATATTGATGCATCCGCCTCCGTTTCTGTCTCGTTTCGCCTGCCGTTTGCGCCTACGTACCCGCTGTCGTCCCCAGAGGCCAACCGTGACACACCGTCGCCGTCTGTGCCCATGCCAGCCCCAGGAAAATGTGTCCATGTGCGTTCTGACGACCCCACCCCCGTTCCACTCTCCTTTTGGTCCCCCTCATCATCCACGCCCTCTCCCTCATCTCTAGCAACAAGCCACGCAATGCCGCCACCGTCTGCGCCCTCGCCAGCCTCAGGACAATGTTCCCACGTGCCCCAATGCGTCGAAAACACGTGTATTGACACGACCATCTCCGTTTTGCCCTCGTTTTGCCCGCCGTCACCGTCTACGCCCTTGCCGTTGTCCCAAGAGGCCAGCCGTGACACGCCCCCACTGTTTTAGCCCACGTCCTCCACAGGAATCCGCACTAGCACCCCGCAGATGCTGTTTTCAACATCGGCCCCTGTTTCTGCCCCCATTTCACTCCCAATTCGCCTGCCATCTGCATCTATGCCCTCTCCGTCGTCCCCGGATGCAAGCCACGATGTACACCCGTTGTTTGAATGTGCACCATCCCCAGGAAAACGCATCCACGCGCACCCAAGGCCGTTTTCCACGCGTCCTGGCGCTGTAGAGACTCAATGTCCCTCTGAGTCCATATCGTCGATATATCACAAATCCGGACAAACCCGATGCCTCTATTCAACTCGCATTCAAACCCAACGTAATAGTGTTGCTATAGTCCAGTTTGGAACCGATCCGAACCTGGTTCAAACCCCAAACTGAACCCTAAGTTCAGTCTAAGTTCAGCACTTTGGCTGAACTGAACCACAGGTCCAGTGCAGGGTTCCAGGCCCTTCAGAAATTTCTGAACGGCTTGGAACTGGGTTCAAACCGTGAACTTATTGTATGTAGACACTGCAATATTCAATTTTTGTGTTAATTTTTGTGTATGTACTCGCAAGAACTTGGGTCATGTGACCTTAAACATACATGCGAATCCACGCGGATTCGACTCAACAACAACATCAATGAACGACAATGGTAAGTAAATAATTTATTTCATACTTTACTAACATTTTCTTACACAAAGAAGCCCCCCACGGCCCATGCCCATGCCCACGCCCTGCCCGCGCCCATGCCAAAACCACACCCACGCCAACACCATGCCCATGCCCACACCATGCCCACGATGGGAACTAGGGACCGTAGCGAGAACAGTGGGGAGTGGTGTGCCCACCCCCGCTGCTAAGATACATCGCCTCTTATCTTTTATTTGTCACTTATTTATCTATACTTGACCCTCACAACTCCATGACGCCCGCGAGTGTGGGCATGGCAGCAGCCCCACGGCAACCCCAGCAGCAGTGGCAGCAGCCATGGCTGCAATGAAAACGGCAGCAGCAACAACGGCAGCAGCAACGGCAGCAGCTACGGCAACAGCAGCTATGGCAGCAGCAACAGCAGCAGCAGCAGCAGCAGCAGCGACAGTGACAGCAGCAGCAGCGACAGCGGCAAGGGCAGCAGTTGCAACAACGGCGCTGGCAGCGACACAGCACCCATGGCAGCAGACGGTCCCCCCCAACTCCTCACAACCCTAGGCCCACATCAATTTACACGGTGCTGCGGCTTGCGAGGAAATTTGAGGGTGGAGGGAGGTGGTTCGCGGTTCAAACTGCATTGGAACACAGACCGGATCACATGGAACGGTCTCATGCGGTTCCAGTTCCGGTTCAGCGAGGGGGCCAAACCGAACCAAGGGTCCAGTTTTTGGTTCAGCCAAAAAGGCCGAAAACCAGACCAAACCGGACTTTGGCAACACTACGACATAACCCGACGCAACCCGACGTGATGTGATGTGATGTGACCCGACGTGACCGATGTAACCCAACACATGCCGCTTTGTCACAGCCGCTTTCGGACCAAATCCGGCAGCCTCAGAAGCCCCGGAGTTCTAATTATAGGAGATGGATCTCATCGGACTCAATCCCCGACTTTGGATTTACCTTATTTGTGCATCCCCTCATCCTTTCGGAGATATGTAGGACATTTCACATATTTTTCATGGATATTCGTTTTCCCCTCCATATTCCTGTCTTCGTTGCTTTGCAACCCCCCTTTCCACATCCCCATTCCAACCTTTCTTTGTAGTTTACCATCGGCCAAAATAGACATGTCCGAAAGTAGATTACTCACTCCTGTACTATAAAAACAGTCCCTGACAACCATACAAAAAAAAGAGATACCATTAGTCCCCATTTCCATAGTCAGAATCATTTTAATCACTTCAAATGCTCATCCTCATAGACCCTTAGATTATTATAGTTCACTTTGTTGTCCCTATCATTGTTCCCTTACTTGTTCATTGTTTCCGACCTGACCCGACCCGACCCGACCCACTGTACCCGACATCATTGGCATCGTCAGGTTCTTCGTTATTCATCCATTTTCAGTCCGTTCATCACCAGATTCATCGTTATTTGTCCAGTTTTACACGGCGGCATTATATTTTACTTCCATTTCCATTTCCTTTACTACTATTCCCAACACTGACTTATCCACCATCACTTCTACGCTGACACCCCTCAGGTTAGGATCATATCTTTCTTTATATTGTTCCAAAGCCACCAAGAACCCGCATCTACAGCGCGTCTGCCTCCGTTTCACCCCTGTTTCGCCCTGCATTTGCATCTACGGCCTCGACATCGTCCCCGGAAGCGATCCATGACACGCCCCCACCGTCTGAGCCCACGCCGTCACCTGGAGACTGTGCCAGTGCCCAACAGATGCTGTTTTCGACGTATTCCACCATTTCCGCCCCCATTCCACTCTCGTTTCGACCCCCAGCAGCCACGTACCACCGCCAGGACCCCCATATCGCCCTCCATGACACCGTACAAGCCGCCCCCACCACGTTCGAGCCCCCAACGCCGTCCCACATCGCCCCACCATTGGCCCCTGCGTTCCATCATCCAGGACCAACGCCGGACCCACAGACCAGCCCCTACGCCCACGTTCACGCCCCCATGCCTCTGTACGGCCCCCTCCTGTCCCAAATGAGTCCACCCCCCTCCTTCTTCGATGCCCCCAACACACCATGTCACCCGCTACCCCGTCAAACCCGCACACCCATGATCCACCCCACAGAGCCTCGCAGGCCCATTCGGTAGCCCATACCATGACCCTGCGCTCGACCCCATCCTGCTACGCCCATGCACTGCTGCTCCATGACTTCATACCCACTACACCCTTGTCGTTATCCCCAGAAGCAGGCCAGGGCACGCTGCCAACATCCACGTTTGCCACTGACGACATACCTGCTGCGACTTTGCTTGCGCTCGAGTCAGCATTGTTATCCCTTAAGGCCCTCAAGGTTCTGGAGCAAAAGTTGGTAAAGTTGGTGGATCGGTTAGAGAAGTTGGAAGATTATGTGTTGGAAGATTATTGTTGATTTGTTTGGATTTTTTTTCTTTTCTTGTTTTTTCAGTGTTGTCCCTCATCAGGAAAAACACTTTGGCTCTCACATTATCCTGGGAATATTCCATTTTCCCAGGGTGTCAGAGAGTGCCACAGAGTGTCACAGAGTGTCACAGAGCGTTGGAAAGAGACCTTAGAGTCACAGAAACTTGTAACCCATATTATTACTACCAAATAGTTTTGTATGAATACATATTCTGCCAGTTGTTCACCAAGAAAGTCCCACATTCATCTAAAACATTATCAGTGGTCCATGTGATATCTGCAGACCTTCTGAACAGAGGTGTTAACATGCAACTCTGCCTAATGCTCGTTAAAGGAATGATAGAACCGGATTGTTGACCATCGGCACAGTACAGAGGCTTGAGAGTGTACATGTTGTGATACGGTTCTGCTGTTGGTTTCAGTCCAGTGTACCATTCAATATATGTCAAAGGGGTTTTCCGCCAGATTACTGGGGACGGTCCCAGGCCGTAGTCTAGCGTTGATGGCAAGGTGAAAATCACCCTCACACGTCCAATGCGTGTTCCTGACATAAAAAATGTCAACATGAGACTGCAAGCTTACCTTCAAGACCGGTGGATTCTGCAACGTCAGTGTACAGAACTATGACATTGTCAAAGCGGCCTGCTCTTTTCTTGAAGGCAGGAGCAGCCTTTATAACATCACATTCCTCTTCACCATCTTCTAGACTTGGAGGGTGAAATTTCAAAGTGTGATAGACATCTAACCTTGCAAAAGGTAGCGTGTTCAAAGATGCAACGCGAAAGGTTGTTGGATTCCCCATGATGCGGTTTAAATAGTCCTTGAGGGCAGTTGAAAATCCTGGAGCATGATGGCGCTCTGCAATGACGTTGATCAATTGACGAGGTTGAGTAGGATATTTAGGAAGTGATATTAGGTTACCAGCGGCGTTGTGAGATAGTGATTTGGAAGGAGGACTAGTGGGACACTGTGAATCCATCCAGGAGACGTAGTGTTGGAATGTGAACATCTTCTCCTGGCGAGTAAGCCAGTTGATCATTTGTGGAAACTCGTCACGTTGGTTGGAGGCACGCCATCCGTCCTTGGCTAAATCGATGTGAAGTCATTCAAACAATTCAGTGTTGTAATTGTCAGTGGTACCTAGAAACTTGATGGACTGGATGTAGTGGTGCAAGGAATGGAACTTAGGGATGTTAAGATCGTCACGTATGCCGGTTTCAATGAAATAAGTCTTGTGTAGGTTAAATATGTTCAGGGCATCCTGCATGTAACCCAGGGTGACGTCATCATGTGTGCTGTACTGGGCAAGGTAAATGAAGTCGAGAAGTGCACGACATGCCACGATGGCCTTCTTGGGCAGAACACCCACGAGACAACCCAGGAGAATCTTAGCCATATTCTTCCGCTCCGTGCCAGATATTTGAGAGAGAGCAGAGATACCATTCTTAAAGTGACGCAGTCCATATGCAGGTGGAAGGCAGCGAATATGGTGGTCTAGCTCGTCAGGACCGACTGTGCGCTGACACCAGTTTGTTAGATGCTTGAAGACACCTTGGTAGATCTGATGAAGAACATCAGGTGTAATGGCCAGATTGATGTCTGTGTGAGGAAATCCATCCCAGAAAGGCCTGTAAACACTTCCAGATACCTCCCTGTCCATGCAGTACTTATGGAACTCTGATGCCGTAGCTGACGTCCTCTTTGCCTCATCTATTACTCCTAACGTCCACTTCTGAGTTCAATTCGGGTGTGCGATCATATCCTGCAGCTTGTCTGCTGGACACTGACATTTAGGGCATGTTCCGTACTTGGAACAAGTAACAAGGCATTGTTCTGGGTAGTCCGTGACATAGGATGCTAGGACAGGATGGACTTTACGAACCGAACCGTCACCACTGGTCATCTCAATACCTGACTCTCCTAAGTCTTTCAGGGGTGCCATGATCAATCGCATCGACTCGTGGAATAAACATTGATTTCTTGCTCGATGTTCTTGTTTAGTCAACTTGTCACGGCAAATTTTGTCCACCGAAAGATAACCCACTAGAACTGCAGCATGCTGAGAAGGCTTTCTCCGTACAGTTTTGGGTAGATTTCCCAAAGTGAGATAGACAGGATATGCAGACTTGCCACCCGTGAACTGAGTAAGTTGTGTTTTGTCAGTTGCGAGTATCACAGGTGCTAGAGTTGCGCCGACAGGGAGTCATGTCTGATAGTAAGCATGAGACTCATAGAGTGGAGAATGTATCGTTGCACACCTGGATTACATGCCACCAAGATCCCGTCCACATCTCAGAATAGACTCTGTTTGAGCGACTGACGTTGGAATATACCTTCTTTGGGACGTAGACCATACTCTGCGATAAGGCTGGATCACCCCATAGACAACGTATTGCCTCAATCACGTCTCTGAACCTTACTACGTGCTTCTCCGCAGGACGATCCTTGAAGGACAGATGCTTGGTTTGCCACTTTCCCACTCTGTGGGGAATGTCATCGATGATCTTATGTAGAGCACGTGTATTCTGGAATGAAAGCCCTAACTTCTGCCTCACCTGAGGGATCCATGTCAGAACATCAGTGTCGACAGAGAATCCAGAAATCTTACCCCAGGAATGGACAGAAATCGGTCAAATGCATTGTTTCCTGGACCGTCTTTAATAACCCAATCTGCAACACGCCAGTCAAGCTCGGATGCGAAAGGATAGAACGTGTTCAGCGCAGGGGTGTCGGCTCCCATAGTGATGTCACCCTCCCCATCTAGTCCGCTTCCAAACAGGTTTCTCCAGCGTTCGTGTAGATTTTCGTTCATCCGTATCACACACCCTGCTGCTTGGAATGGGTCTTCTACCCGACTATCGTCTTCGTCATCTAGAACCCTGTGCAGCAGATGGCGTGCAGTGGATGGTCCAGGCCCTGCTTCACCAATCTGGACTTCGGGTAACGTAGCAAGTGTGGCTGATGGCATAGGAATGAAGTCGAACAGATCATCGTCATCTGCCATATCATCCATTGCGGCCACGACGTATTCATCCATGTGGCTCCTCTGATCTTCCATTTGGTCTGATTGTCCATCGCCATCGCAAAGATCTGAAATCAAGGCTTCTCCACCCTCTCCATCCAAATCTAAGGGGGAGAGCTGTGCCAACTTGCCACGTCGATACCAGCAGCATGAGCGCGCGGTTGTGAGGTGGGTGGTGCAGCCCTTCTTAGTCTTGAAGCTTTTCATGCAGACAGGGCAAGAGAGCTCATCTTGGAGATCCATGGTAGCGTTGTTGCAGCATTCAGTCAAAAGCACAATATGAAGATAACCAGGATAAGATTGCTATAAATGAATGATACTGTGTCACATGGGTCTCTGAGATAAGCCCAAGGAGGAACGGATTTGTGAGAGATCACTGCATGCGTTACGGAACCAGAATAAGTTTCACAAGTTGAGTCACTAGTCTCAGTATTGTCCTAGCCAGTGTTTAAAAGTAAGCTCCGTGAGAGTAGAGCTGTCTGTAGCGCTGACTTCCCAAAAAGGACCTCATTTTATCGTCTTAAAAAGTACACCTTTTCAGGAAGTCAGCACTGGTCCAGCTGATCTCTCAAAAAGTTATCTTATGCAACATGCCTTATAATTCACATCGTACAAAACAAAAAGAAATATTAACTCCACCGCCGTCTTCTCGCATTCATGGGATCTGCAACGTCTGCCTCATATCCTGAAGCTCAGGACATTCACTAACACCAGGGCACCCATGGAGGGTGGCATGAGAGAAATCGAGAACTTGGACTACACCAGTTTGAGATAAAACTACATTGTCTGGACGTAAGTCTAGGTGACTTACTCCAGCCTGATGGAGGGATAGTATAGCTGCCCACAGATCGTACCTAGGAACATAGCATAAATGAAATGGCTTGCAGAGGATGTGAACGACGTACTGCTGGGCACGTGAAAGCATAGAGAATGAGCTCAACGATTTACCTGCATCACGCATCAGGAGAACTTGAAAACCCCTCCCCACATACAGACCATAGAAAGCCGGTATCACAGTGCCCTGAAGCGCTGCGAGTACTGCATAGATTTTGGCTTCGTGACGCAGCCGTGCTTGGGATTGGGTGTCAATGGCAACTTTTCCGACGACGTTGTCAGTGCAGTGGTGATCAAACCGCCCTCAAAATACATTCCCCACTGATCCTCTGTCCAGAAACGTAGTCAGAAGAAGTTCACGGTATGACGGGGGTGAAATCGCATCAGTCGGAGATTTGGAGCATTTCAGGCATGTTTGAATGGACTTGTGGAAGATCGCTAGTTGCATCAGCCCCTGAATCGCAACCGATAACAGGAGTGCTATTAAGGAGTGGAAAGTAAAGGACTGGCATTCTGGATCAACCACTTCCATGTGCCTCAACTCATACGTGACTACTTCGTAGTGATCGAGATCGAAAGTCAGACATAAAGTGTCCGCCTATAAACTGGAGTCTCTCATCTGAAAACTCAGAGACACAACTGCAACTCACCTGCGAGGGTAAAGTCAGACCGGAAAAAAAGGTTGAAAGGGTGTCACCACTGGGAGCCGGGTTGACATTGGAACGTTGCGTTGCCTGACAAGTACGGCCTAATGGCTTAACTAATTTAACCATGGGAAGATGAATATCTGGGGGGGTGTCCATGATCGTACCGCCAGTCTGTAAAAGGCAGAAAACGATTAACGGCATAAAGGGCATCGTTGAGTCAAGGAGGTGAAGAATGTCTGAGCATAGGAGGCCATGCAGTGGCAAGCCAGGGACAGGGCAAAGTGAGAAGAGCATGTACCTATCTCCTCCGAAGAGGAGTGCATAGGGGATGGTAGTGGGACCTGACAGCATAGCTATTCCCATCTATCAGAGGTGATGATGAGTGGGGGGATTACCACTAAGATTCAGTGCCCACCTTAAAGATTATGGATCTGTGCCCTGTCTCACTAGGGCTCAGCTCCAAAACCGCTCTATTTCTGCCCAGACGTAAGATACCCTCCGCGTGATGTGTGAACGCTGTCCAGCTCTTGAACTCCACATGTAGCTGTGGATCAGCATCACGGTGTGGCCGGTATGTTCCATCCGGGATCTGATTGAAAGCGGCAATTCTAGTAGTAGGCTCGGGCTGGGTGGGATTTGCGTCAACCTCCTCTACTGCACAACATATGGGGTTAAAGGCACACTGGAAAAGGAGGCTAGACGACGATTCGTGGTCTAGGAGGTAATTCCGGAGGGACCTCTCCAGGCTGGCAATTGCTTGAACCAGTACAGTGGAGGGGGCTAGATGTCGGCCTGGGGCACTTTGAAGGTAGGCACGCAATGAAGCCAGCATACGATTCGGTAAAGAATGATCATGGACCATGAAAGCCGGTCGTCCTTCCTGATTTGGGGGTGGTATGCTGATGTTGTATGGGGCGGTGGATGTCGACGTCGAGATCTTGGTGAATTGATGGTCTGAGGGTAGTGGAAAGATCATGCTAGGGACGTATGTCTCCAACATAGCCATCCCTCTTGCTATGGAGATACGTAGGTAAGTTTGCAATGCGCCCAATCTTTTTGCTTTGGTTCTTACCTATTGGCGTTCCCCTCCTTATACTTGCTTTGATGAAGGGACATTCAGTTAGGTACCGGTAGCGTGGCCGAAGATTCACATGGTGTCCCAAAAAGGTGCACATTTTTTTGCCGTAAAAGGTGCACCTTTTTGGGACACCTCACTGCAGTGCGTACTTACTATGGACGTTTCTCCGACGGAGCTCATGGACCTGCTTCATTTCTTCTGTGAACGCACTGACAGTCTTCCACCAGGAATATTTGCAATATACCAGAAACTGGAATCGTTATATTCACCAACGTTTCCAACGTACACTACTCCTTTAGTCGCCCTTCAACCTGAAACCCTGCCACACTTTTCTGTTGCTGCCATGGCAGATAGGCCCTGTCTCAATATTAACCAGCAGGGATTTGGCCATGGCACTGCTCACATCATTGCAGATAAGGTGAGAATTTCCATCCCTGGGACATCTGACCGTTCACATGTTCAGCTCCACTCCTTCTCACAGACTGCTAACCTCGATACGGATGCGGCTTATTCCGTTGTTGTGAGTGCTTTTGGGTGGAAGTCATTCCTTAGGCGTCTGATGCTTCCCACATCCAGGTCACCGGAGATGCTAACGCCGAAGCCGTATACGATGCACCGGAAGACTCACCTGCATGGCTACCTGGCTGCTATATCAACGTAAACAGTTCGGAGCTACGCCGTTCGAACTGTATCGATAGGCGGAAAGACTCAAATCCTTACGGTGCCACCGCAGCATCTGCAGTTAACCGGAACGGTGAGTGCAACCGAGGGGGTACGAAGCACTGGAAAAAGACCAAGAGCAAAGGGAAGCAGCAAAAGGGTTGGGAGGTCACAGATCAGCCGGTTCACATTTTGGGAGCTCGTGCCTCTAAGACCATCTCCAATCTATCACAAGGTGCGATCAGCAACTTGTCAAACGCATCCACACGGTCCTGGATCCAGTCCATGCGAGCTTTGGTGGCAGGTGGTGTTTGGGAGGGCGAGAACGCGGCTTTTGTCACGAATTCTCTGCAGTCGCTCATCCTTCGATGCAAACGTAGCCTGGAAATGGCTGCGGGGCTCGAGTTTATTATGATGATTAATATGGTACAGTTAGCTGCGAAAACAGACTAGTGAGTCGCCCTTACTATAGGTGCTTGCATATACTCACGAGCTTCCCAGCGTCATGCGGACGAAAGGGCTTAAGTCTACGGGTAACGTCTTCCATCATTACGTCTCAGGAATGGACGGAGGGCCATCTTTATCAACATTTCGCATGTGGGTAGGCATCGGCACAAAGTTCGCTTCGATTGCAGGCGCAGGTGAGTAGTCCCTCTGCCTATCATCAGACTCTGAAACCGCCACCTCACAGGATCTGTCTATTGTCTAATGATTGTAGCCACCAAAAACCAAAGGGCTGCAATTTCCCAGATGAAGTTCGACGAAATTTACGCCATATCAAATGCGCTTCGCTGGCCTGACCCAGGTAAGTAGCGGTGGATCTGCTCCTCTTTCGACTCTTTTCAGGTCTTTCATCAGATAGTGATGCGGGGAAGGATATTTGCCAACGCCTTATTCCACTCATCGACTACCTGCGCCATAACATCCCCTTAAGACTTTCCACAATGTTCCCTCATAGTCTGCTAAATGATACCAATGTGATGGGAGACGTCGATTGTTCTGACTTGGATATGTCAGATAAATTTTTCGACAGCATCCAAAAGAAGTAAGTGATCAGTTTAACCCCTTGATCAAATAGTGACCTGACCACGATAGCTCTTTCATGTCACTCACGCAAAACCGTAAAATCTAAACGCAATACCTAGAGCCTCAGGTGGGGCCGTCGGCTGACCCAGCACCTCTCCATGTAATGAATCAGAATCTACTCTTGTCATACGTATCGCGGGGATCGGTTCCTTCCGAACATCCACCGTCACCCTTCTCTGATTCTGACAGTGATGACCTGAACCCTCAAAATCCACTCAACAGTGACTCTGACAACTTGCAGGCACCTCTGCTGATGGATGAGTTTCATTTTCCGGACGACAGGGCGCCCAACTACGCAGTCCTGAACACACGCTTCAATCAACAAGCCAGACAGAACTTAGCGGTTCCATACCCCAGGGAAAAGGGTGCTAGGAAACTTTATACGGATGAGCAAAGAAGCTATGCCGCTGCAGCCCAGGTTCCCCAGGATAGTGCTGATTTTGCACGTACTGTAAGGCTTTGAAGTCATCACAAAGTACTGGAATTGATCGTACCTTTAGATGTCTGAGCTATACGACGACAACGGGGTGAAGGGAGCCAATAACTATGTTTTGATGGATGAAAAGATATTTGAGGGGTCAGCTTAGCCTTTCTTTCCATGTTATCACTTGCTGATGTCTACCTGCTGACAGTAAGGAAGTTCATATCAACGGCTCAGACGGTTCACTTGGTGTGTTTGTCTGGGGTGATATGCCCCAGGACATGCGTACGTAACGTTCGGAATGCCTTGCTTGTCGAGAGTGGCCCTTCCCTGGTTCACGTGGATAGTTCCGCTGCTTCACTTGGGTTTAAGTTTCCCTCCATTCATCTAGACATGTACATTCGCAACGGCCCACGCGTAGGTGTACCATGTGTGGACAATTACTAATCTTACTGATGCCTTTGAATAGGGCGATGGTGCACCATCTGACGTGCACCCTTACCTGCTACGTCGCAAAGGGGCCTCTAAGATGAATTACTATCAACTCATTCCTAGAGTCTCTAAGGAGCTCATGGAACATACTAGAGAATATACCAACCTTTGCAATTCCTTCGAAGAGTTTTTTTGGTGGGTAGAAGAAAAGGTTAATTTCATTGTCACTTTATTTTCCTGCTCTGGGAGTACTCATGTGATCCTATTAGCTGACTGGATGACTTCCTGAAATTTATGAAGATCTTTCCATGTTTGTGGATGTGCTTCCTGGCAAGGAAGCTTCTCCCTCTCATCCATTCAGCGGTTTCGTCCTTAACATCAATGCTATCACATGCTGTCACAGGGATGTGAAGGATCGCTGTGTCTGTCTGGTTTTGGTTATAGGAGATCATGTAGGTGGTGAGCTTTGTTTACAGGAACTGGGTTTGGTGGTGCGCTTGCGTAACGGCAACGTTGTGGTCTTTCCCTCCAGTAAAATCACTCACTTCAATCTCCACTATCAGGGTGTTAGGGCTTCTATAGTTCTACATTCAGACAACGCAGGGCAGAGTTGGGTAGATAATCGTAATCATTGGATGGGACACGATTACATGTATTGATAATTTTATTTACGCCAATTGACTTTTTATTTGTTTGTCCTTGGTGTGTTTAGGTTGACTTTCGGTTGACTTTCCAACTTTCATTACCTCATGACAAGGTCGACATCCAAACGCGGGAAGCTCTCAGCTTCTTCACATGGTGTGAAGGCAATGGAGCCTGTTTCAAAGCCCAAGCCCAAGCCTAAACCAAAACCCAAACCAAAACCAAAATCAAAGCCTCGTGCCAACGATGAATCTCAGGATGACTCTGCAATTGATTCTTCAAGTATCTCAATTGATAACCTGTCTACTGCTGACTTGAAGCTCTGGAAGCAGTTTCAGGCTAAGATGAAGTCACAATCAGCTGCTCAGTTGCAGGAGGAAGAAGATGCACGTACGTTCACATTTATCATGTTTTTACTTATATTTATTAACAACTACACGGAGTGGTACGCAAGCGCAATGCAGAGATGATGGCTGAGGAGGATGATAGTGAGGATGAGGAAGGGGAGAGAGTTCCTACAGGCAAGAAGCAGAAGTTAAATGTAGTCCTGGACAGCGATGAGGAAGAGGAGAGAGTTCCTACAGGCAAGAAGCACAAGTTAAATCTAGTCCTGGACACTGATGAGGAAGACCTGCATGCCGTTCTGGGTAATGAGCTGCTGGGTGATGATGATGACTTCCGCCGTCGGTCTCCTCCTTTTCAAATTACTGCATGTTAACCCTTCTTCCAGACGATGAGAATGCGAATGTGAATGAGCAGAATGGATGCCTGGATGAGAATGTGATAGGAAACAGTGTAGGTAATCTCTTCATGATAGGGAGCATAGTACTGCTAAAGGTCAATTATAGATCGCTGTTACCTTTGAAGATGAAGACCAGGGCCAGACATCCAGGAGGGGTACACGCTCCCAGCGGCACCTGGCATCTCATACCACTACATCTCAGCTGGGGCACTCTGAAAAGCTAACCAAGAACAATTTCACACCATGAGGAATGCGTCTAGCAAATGCAGGCAAATCTATGGCAAGAGAGAAGATTGCTTTGACCCATGCATTCCCTAAGAACAAGGATGCCTTCATTTGGGAATCCATTCAACAAGCTGTGAAGGATAGTCAGTCGCTTCGTGAAGCTTTGGAAAAGGCGCGTGATGATCCAGATTATCAGGATAATTTGATGGAATACGTGGGTTTTCAGGTGAGGTTGTAGGCTGTTGAGCTAACACAGTGATCAGGTTGGTTACGCGATAACTGGTTTAAGGGGCGACCTCAAGGCAAAGGCCAAAGCCGGCATTGCTGGCCACTTTGGCATTCCAGGTAACATGTCAAAAAGTGAAATAGAGAATGCGATACGTTGGGTTTTGGATGGGTCGAAGTTCACACGTGGTGAAGTCAACATGGAGGCAAGTTTCAATATGCTTTCGATGAGAGAAGACTGATGGGCCATTCTCACAAAACAGAAATGAGAAGTGGTAAATCCAGAGCCATTTGGTCATCCTATAATCGGCGACATCATCAGAACTCAGTGGTGTGGAAAGGGTAAGGCTGATATCCAAGCATATATGGCCATGGTCGCTCAGAAGAAGATACCGGAGGCTGTAATCCTGGCAGTTGTTACTGCGGTACGTGTTTATGTCACTTCACATGATGTGTACAACTGGATAACCTATACCCTAGGTTGAGAATGCATTGATGGAGTGGGCGAGCGGGGAGTATATCCACTTACAATTCAGCCACGAAGTCACTAGTTCAAGGTAAAGTGATGAAACTACTGATATGCTAAGTTATCTTAAAGTGTGATCTGAGTAGATATGCTCATCATCAAGCTACATGGGGAACTTTGAAGAAGAAGTCTCCAACGTGGACGGAGAAGAAGATGAAGACCTTGTTTCAGACCGTCATGTAGGAAGTGTTTAACCAGGAGGATGTTTCTGATGCACATTTCCACAGGAAAAACTCCAAATACGCCGCAATTCATGCTCAAGACACAGAAAACAGGGATCTCAATGACGTTGATTTCGCGCAGCTGGAACAATCAGCATTGGTATAGAAGTGCAGTGGCTGCTCAGAAGAGTTCTCCCTCCTTTGCTCTTTATTTAGAAGTCTCTTTCCACCAACGTTGCGTTTAATATATTCAAATTTAGATGACTTATATCTGGGTGAATCAGAGTAAATCAGAGTAAATAAAAGCAGAAAAACCAGGCTTTCAGAGCACTCTGTACAGCTCAAATGCTGCTCAAAGCTGCTCTAAAGTGCTCTCAGAGCAGAGAGCCTCAAGCAGGTTGCTCTCAGAGCCACTCAGAGTGCTCTGGCAGCTTTGGTGCTTTCCTCACTCTGAGCGGCTCTGAGACTCTCTCAGAGTGCCTCAGAGCATTAGTGTTTTTCCTGATGCTTCCCTCCCTCCCCATTTTTCTATTTCTTTTTTCTATTTCTTTCTCCCTTGCCTTGTGTGAGACTGGGGACAGTCTCTGTTTGTGTCCCTACTGGATGTAGAGACATATATATCTCTGGGTACATATTCACTCATTTTACCATATTCCCTATTTGTTCTATCATTTGTATGTAGTGGCTGTTGTAAATAGACACAAACAAGAAGAGTTTTGGGTTTTCACCCCAACGACAAACGGACTTGCACAACAAATCCGCGCCTACCCAGGCCGCAATCACCACACCGAAAGTTCCAGCGTATGGCAGGCTGGATAAACTGGGCACTGAATGTCTTCCCACTGCTACGTCCTTCCCTTTCTAACATCTATAACAAGATGGCAGGAAAATCTAACCCTGATGCACTTGTGGTTTTGAACAAGGCAGTCATTGATGACTTGTTATGGCTGCACCACCACATTGAGTCTGCACCAGGTGTCCATGTGCTTACTGCCTCCGCCTGGGGCCCCCTGGACGCTACTCTCACAATATATGGTGATGCTTGCCTGACTGGTCTGGGCTTTGTCTATCCCTCCACTGGCCTCGCTTTTCAACACCCGCCACCACCTGACGCCCCCCCAGGGAACATCTTCTATCTTGAGGCTCTTGTAGTCCTTTGGGCCCTTGAGCACGCAGTGTCTTCCTCCCTTTCAGGTCGCCTCGCAATTTACACTGACAGCTCCAACACTTTCGACATGTTCAATACTCTTGCGGCAAAGCCACTCTACAATCCGATCCTCAAACTTGCTGTGGACCTCATGATTGCACACTCAATCGACTTACATGTATGCCTCATTGAGGGGTGCTCAAACACTGTAGCTGATGCACTCTCCTGTGACCGGATCAACATCGCCCTCCAGTACCAGCCAAACCTCCACCTGCATGTGCACCCGCTGCCTGCGGTATTGAAACCCCCTTGTAGTATGCTGGGGGCAGCTGAAAAATGATCACCACTCCTGTGAAGTCCTGGCAACACACCCGCAAGCCGTGGACTCTGGAGTGCCTGTTGCATGAGCCGTCCATCACCCTGGGTCTCTCCATCGACAGGTCTACTTGTTTGACTTATACCTCAGCTCTCAACTCTTACCTCGCATTCTGCAAGATCCATCATTTTCCTGTGGATCCCACCCCCAACACACTAAGTTTTTTCATTGTGTTCATGTGCACCCATATAAAACCCGCTTCTGTCAACAATTACCTCTCTGGAATCGTCAACCAACTTGAAGATCATTTCCCCGAAGCCTGCAAACATCGTAACAGTCACCTAGTCGCTAAGACACTCGCCGGCTGCAAGCGCCGCTTTTGCACGCCAGCCACTCGAAAAAATCCCCTCTCCCATTGTGATCTTCGACTAGCTATCACATCTGTCCCTGCCATGTCATCACATGATGACAAGCTGTTCATCGCACAGCTACTCACAGGTTTCTTCGCACTTTTGCACCTTGGCAAGCTCGTCTACCCCAACCATAAACAACTCCAGGATTCACGCAAGCTCTCCCTCCGCCACTCTGTCTCCTCAACCCACGACGACTACAGCTATATCCTGCCAATGCATAAGGCTGACGCATTTTTTCAGGGCAATGTCATCCACGTCCAACGCCTAGTGGGTGATGACGACCCTCATCTGCACTTCCACCATTACCTGATGTCATGGGATGCTGTTTTTCCATTCCACCCTCAACTGTGGCTCAGGTCCGATGGCACGGTTCCTCAGCGCTCTTGGTTTCTCACTCGCATGTGCAGGCTTTTCCCTGTCTCACTCGCCGGCCAATCCTTGCGTGCAGGTGGTGCCACTTTGCTCGCCATTGCAGGAGCTGCCCCTCACATCATACAAGCTGCCAGGCGTTGGTCATCCACGGCCTTCCAGATCTATATCCGGAAGAACCCAATTTTACTACATGCTTTGATACATGGCCACCCTGCACATTCTGCCTAGTTTGCTTATTCTTTTGTGGCCTTCATATGCCAGTGGGCATTTATCTTGCCACTCGCACCCCGTTTCCTGAGTACTTTCTTTTTGTGTAGTCCTCCCATCTTTCCTTTCAAACTGAACCCATTTTTTTTGCCACTTTTCTCTTTATAGACTTTTTACCAATTGTACACACAAAAATTCATATGGACTTGTTCTATCCTGGCTTCAAGCCGGACAGACCAAGCTCCGATATCTGGCTATTCATGTGCTCCCTAAGCAGAGTCGATTAGAACATTTTTGGACTTATGATAACAACAAAAATAATTTTAATATTTGACAATATTATTTGATGGCAAAAAACCCTCATCTATGTTCGTGCCTGCAAGGTATTGGCAATACAAGGGGGAGAGGTGGTTATTTGTAGTTAAATGGGTAATTGGCTTTTTTGGGGAAAAAACATGTGGGGGTTTTTTCAAATCCGAAACAAGAGTCCAAACCTAATCAGAGACTGGTGAGCTGCGAGGGTGGGTGGGAACAGCAACCTCGTGAGCATGGAAATGATTAGGATGCGAAGAAGCGTCGAATTGGGGGGGAAATGTCGATGAGAGATGGGTGGTGATGATGTAGATGCGGGTGCTAGGGAGTGGCGGGCGGGTTGTAATTGAAGGGATGGTGGGTGGGGGAAAGAAAATGCTCTGTTAGAGCAGAGAAGAACTTGAGCAATGCAAGTTGTTGATGGGCAGAGATGAGGATCGCTGCGCCACAACTTGCTAAATTCGTACATAGACATAATTCTAATTTTACACTCATGTTTCGTGTATTTTAGAAAGTCATCTATGTTCGTGCCTGCAAGGTATTGGCAATACAAGGGGTAGAGGTGGTTATTTGTAGTTAAATGGGTAATTGGCTTTTTGGGGGAAAAAACATGTGGGGGTTTTTTCAAATCCGAAACAAGAGTCCAAACCTAATCAGAGACTGGTGAGCTGCGACTCCCACAGTATTAGGAGCCCAGCAACGTGTTAGGCGAAGCAGACTCCCCATGATTAGGAGGTGGGTGACATTACTCACAGTATCAGCGGAGAGGAGGCATTGCATAGCGTAGGAATGGTTCTAGGATCGGGGATCCTTGCATATATGGGGCCATGACGACAGCATGTTCACGTAGGTAGATTAGGAAGGATTCGCTTGACCATCGGCCTATTGTTTTGACGACTTCGAATGGGACTCCTCGGAGAAGGAGCTCCAGGGTGGCGCCGATGTGGATACCATGGCCTAGTAGATATCTGGGCAGCTGTGGTTGTCGCGGGCGCGCGCAGGGGATCTGGATCTGCGGTGTGAGTTGCTGGGTCGGTTCGCTTCGCGGCTGCGCCGGGAGGGGGGTATATTGGGATTGCCTACGGGTGGGATTGGGATGCGTTGATCCGCCTGTGATGGCGTGTAAGGAGGAGGCGTGGCGTGGGCATGCGTGGCGCAAAGTGGTGCATGCGAAGTGCAAAAGAGGCAGTGTGGTGGCATGCATGGTGCAATGTGTGGCATGCGGGGGTGCAATGTGTGGCATGCGGGGGTGCAATGTGTGGCATGCGCAGTGCAAGGGAGGCAGTGTGAGGCAATGTTTGGATGATATGAGAAGGCGGTAGAGGGTGGTGGTTGTGGCGTCATGAATGGTGTACGGTGGTGAGAGGGGAGCGTGTGGGAATGATGGGTGACGAGGAAAGGGTTAGCTGGGATTAATGATGCGAGAGGGGGGGGGGACTGACCCGGAAATCCCGGTCGTTGTCTTTGATTCGTCGGTTGTCCCAATAGACTTCCTCTTTGGTCTGGTGTAGTACGTCTTCATCGATGATCGATAAGTTGTATGCGCCGGCGGGTGTGGGGATGGCGATGTGCCAGAGTCGTCGCTGGCGTGCTTGGTAGAGGATCAGCGTCTTTTGGTCTAGGGGGTCGCGGGAGGATCTCATCTTGTGAATTTGAAGTTTGCCCCAGAAGGAGGCAAGCATGGCAACGCGGTCGGCGGGCCAGTCAGCTTCTTCCATGGCTACTATCATCCTTGGAGCGGCTTGGCAAAAGTCCTCCCATTTGATGTCTTTGTCGTCGAGCGCTTTGTTGGCATTATGGGTGGAGGCGGCGGGGACCCAGGAGGTGGAGCCGTCCGCCTTGCGAGCGATGACCATGGCGTCATCATCTACGGAGGCGGGGTTCCGGAGGGCCTCATCGAGGCCGTCATTAGTGTAGTACCAAAGCTCTACATATTCACCTTTGTGCATCTTCCTGGTGGCGTAAGTGGAAGGGATGACCGGGGTCGTGGTGGGTATGGGGCGGTCAGGGATTGGGATGTATTTAGTTTTGTTCTTCTTCATCTCTTCCTTACGGAGGGTTTGTTGTTCTTCGGCGGTTGTGATGGCTAATTAATCTGCTGCGACCTGGTCTAGGGCGAGTTGTTCTTCCTGTCGGATGATTTCGTCGTGTATCTGGTCATGCCATTGCTGTTTGTCGACGTTGTTCCCGAGCTGCCAGATGTTCGTTAGTATCTGGATCGCTTGGGCCTCGGTTGTTTGAGCATTGACGAGGGGAGCCCGAGTAGGGGCATAGGCAGCGGAGGCGTAGTCGGGGCAGTGTGCGAGAGCGGGGTCGAAAAGAAGCGGAGGCATGATTGGATTGATAGGTAGTGAGTGCGGAGGAAAGAGAGGGGAAAGAAAATGCTCTGTTAGAGCAGAGAAGAACTTGAGCGATGCAAGTTGTTGATGGGCAGAGATGAGGATCGCTGCGCCACAACTTGCTAAATTCGTACATAGACATAATTCTAATTTTACACTCATGTTTCGTGTATTTTAGAAAGTCATCCGTCTCCTGTGGAAAGGTCCAGTTGAGGGAACGTTTCTCAGTGCTACAGTACAGAGTAGGGCCACCTGGAGGCATTTTATCATGGATAGACTCAAATCCACAGTCCGTGGCAATAAGTCAGATATATAGATAGGCAGTAGTCACAGCATGACGCCTGAGGTAGGACGTTATAAAGAGTGAATATATGAACTGTTACGTGCTCCATCTTCACCAGGAGTAAATCGGTCATCGGTGCACCTTTATGGCGCTTTTATTTGACAGGAGCTATTTCTTTGGGCTATTTTCGACATCGGGCTTTGGTAATTCCTAAAAGAAACAGGCTTAGAAACGGGGCTATTTTTTAGCGGGTGTTTGACCTACACGTTGGCTCTTGACAATTGATGAGCAGGGTAAATGCACTATATGGGATGGGGATCAGGAAGACGTTTCCGTGTGTATCTCATGAGCCCTCAAACCTGATGGCGACAAGCAAAATATTCCAAAAGAATCCGACCGCTGCATAGGAACCCGTCAGTATCGACTAGTGGCCCCCAAATCTACCTGAACGTGAACTCACTATCAAAAGTCGTTCCAGCTAGAGGGATGCCTGGTTGGCTGTTTCGAATGTTCGGTAATGCAAAAAGCAGCGCCGTCGAAATCGCGACCACTGGAAGCTCTACTTTCTTTTCCCTAAACCAGACAGACATAGCAGCTATGAAAATACTGAGACTAAGACACCACATGACTGTGGTTACGGACTTATGAAGATGATCAGTGCGAAAAGCTTAAGGATAGCGCTGCGTCTGATAAAGGTGATCTGTCATCGTCTAGGCCTTGGAACACTGTGTCGACCAGGAATCCTTGGACAGTGCGCTGCGCAAAGATCGTAAGAGGCAGAGGATCCGTGGTTGGACTGCCAGTGTGCGCCGACATGATGTCGTCCAATGTGTATACGTCGAATGGATACCTGTTAGGATCCCCGTCCTGTACGTTAGAGTGCAGACGTCAGTTTAAAATATACATGAAGGGACAATGTTGGCGAATTACCAAGATTTGACTTTGAGACTGGGACGGCATGACGGTATTAGCGACGAAGTTAACTGGAGCTGGAGCCGAACTGGACATTTTGTCCGTCAAATTAATACCGTGCATCAAGTGCATGGCAGAGCTTACCTGGAGTTTCTGGAACCACCTCAGGTCCGTTCGCCACGGCCAACTGGTTGATAGGTTGGTAGTCGATACGGAAACCGAGCTATATGCTCGTCAGTCAGACTGAGAAAGTGAATCGATCGTCTTGAAAACCAGACTTGCTGGCTGGATCAAAGGAATCGACGGATATGATGGCTCCCAGTGCCGGATCTGTTGATGTCCAATTGATAAAGAAATTCACAGCGTTGTCGTTGCTTGGGTCCGTCTCCACACCGTACGCGTCTTTACGGTGTCAGCAGGAAACAAAGGATATCACAATTGACGAGACGACATACTGAATTTATTCTTCACTTTGACACCCTCTCTGAAGCTGAGAAATCCCAGGACAGAGATCACTACAACCGAAATCGCCGCACTGGCAGCAAAAAAAATTATCCAGCGTCGGTTGAGCCAAGGCATGATCATATGACTGTGAGTGGCTTGCGTCTACTTCAAGCGATGACAAGGGGTTTACGATTGCACTCACTTTAAGTTTTTATGTGGGCAGGAACGATATGATTGTTTTTGCCCATCCTTCCCATTTATACACGTCCACAGCGCCCCAATTTGTTGCCATTACGTTTGTCGCCCAACCCACAATCTTTTGAACGAGAAGATACACATGGGAAACAACAGTAATGCCACAGTGGAGCGACTGGAGCCTACCGCGCTGAGCAGGCGAATTTTTTTCGCACTCCGCTCGGGACAGTTGGACGGATCTCACCTTTCTGTTTCTGCAAGTACCTTCAGCGACTGCCACACCGCTCTCATCGCGATTTGGCGTTGGCTGTAACCTCTTCAGCCCTTGCCAACCTAGTTTCCACATAACGCCTACTACAGCCCTTCCGCGATACTCATCCCGACTTACCTCAAACCTTCTCTTCTACTCTCATGAAGGGACGCTATTCGTTGCGAAATGCAAAGGCTTCGTCATCCAAAAAACCAATGACGAAGATGGATACCGATGCGAGTTCAAGCCCCACTCCCTCCAAAGACGGTTCTCTTTTCCTCCCCCAACAGGCCTCCCCACGCAAGCGGGCCAACACCAAGCTTTCTATGAAGTCGAGTCAGAGGCAGAAGCTGAAAGATATAGATAACAGTTGCCTTATTACCAACGAAGCTGAAACTAAAGCCGCGATTCAAGCGTGTCACATTGTCCGTCGCCGCATCATCGGCGAAGATGTTCATCTTTTCGCGTCGAGTTCACGATATCAATGCTGATGGGTCATGATAGACTGCAGAATTAAAAAAGATGTGGAGAGTTGCTGAATTTTATGTTGATACCACAAAGAATCTTGTCACATGTGAGTCTATTCCATTTTCTAAGTTAGCACCTTTCTAATTTGTTGGTAGTACGCGCTGACTGGCATTTGGCATTCGATGCAAACGCTTGGGCTTTCGTTCCCACTCAGGAAGTTCTCAACAAGATTTTGGAGAACCCTGAGGGCACATTCGACCGTGTACGCTTCCTACCTCCGGCTATTGGTCAGTGTTTATGCTGATCTAACGTCAGCCATACCGGGGTTACAAAAAAATGACAAACTACATATTTGTTCCGTTTCCCAAACTTGGACTGAATTACATCAATCGAGCCAATTTTAATCCCACGTCTTTCCGGACGTATCAAAGGGGTGAGGAATTTGAAGGCTTTCCAATGCTCAAGCACCATTCACATCCCTACTGTGTCATTTACAATGCGTTGCCGAAGTTGAGAGACAACGCAGACGTTCTGACCAAGGACCAGACGCGACTTTTGGACAGCATGCTAGTGATCTACGATCGATGGAAACGTCGTCTATCCAAGTCGCCGGGACAGGTACCTACCACAGGAAAGGCTAAGCGAAAACGGGACGATTCAGATGAGGAGGCATCTGATGAAGATACTGAGTGCGGAAAGGCGGAAAAGAGGAAGAAAGGCAAACAACCACAAGCTCCGAAGGCACATCCGCCGAAAAAGGCTGGAAGTGGTAAAAACATAAGAGGCAAACAAGCCGGACTGCTCTTGATACCGCCTCAATCCGGATATCCCACACCTCCCACTTCCTCAGGTTACGCATCATCTTACGAGGACCGTATCAAAACGATATCAACGTGGGTCAACAATGTATATGCCGCTAGGCCGCTAAAGAGTGTTCTGCGGAGCGTTGTCAGGAATGATGGCGAGGCCGTGCGGGCTGGATTAGAAGATTGGCATAGCTGGGGCACCTCATCGTCATGGACTCTGCCTGCCCACCACGATGCCACCAGTAATGATTGGGCGATTATGAAGTGTGGGTTTCGCCTCACAAAGCCACTGGCCAGCCCTTACCCAGAGGAGAGTGTGCATAGCACAGATGGAAGCTTTTCAGAATAGGAGGAGGGTTGACGGGTGTTAAATATCTACGTGTAACCCTTTTTTCTGCTGTACATTATCATCATCTATTGTCACTTTTCGGCGGTGAACACAGAAATACTTTAGTAGTGGTGGGAAAGTAAGTTGCATAATCATTCCCCTTTCTTATCACTACAGTTTGGACCTGTGAAGTGTCCACAGGATTATTACAACTGGAAAAAATGAAATCTGGGGTCTTTGATTATAATAGATTAGTATTATAATTATTTATACAAGCTTGCCTGAACTGCTGAGGTACAATACTTAAATTTTAAAATAAATTTGAGCTGTAATTATAATTTTTGCAAATGTGGATGTACCTTTTGTAGAGGCTATGATGACTAGTAACAGAGTAAGATCTCAGTGCGGAAAAGAGGTGCAACTAGAATGTATATTATTACCTAGTAACAGAGTAAGATCTAGGTAATTGTCAGTAAATGGTACGAATGTAAATAGAAGGCTGACAGACCTCAGTGTGGAAAAGAGGCACAACTGAGGTCTTCTATGCTATGGTAAGGGTAGAATAAGTACTACGTGAACAAAGAAATCATGTGACAAAGGAATAGTGGCTCATGAAAGAGGGAACGGTAAACTGACATGTGATAAGGGAGAGATCTAATCTAAGCGATATCTGTGTTAAGTGTCAGATCGGGCCGTGAGTGCATTTGTTATTACAACACTCCCCCTCAAACCACACGAAGGCCAAGTTTGGAGGTGAAATGTTTTGCTTTGGCAGATGGAAGTGCTTTGGTTAACATATCGGCCACCATGTTGTCGGTCAGGCAATATATTAATCGAAGTGTACCGTTCTCAATGATCCATCAGATTGTTATGGATCGTGGTCTTAATTGTGGGCTCCAGTAACAATCAACCAAACAGAGAATGAAATATGAAGTAAAGCAGATACAAGGGTAAGAAAGGGGAGGAAATGTCTGGGGTGGTCTGGGTAGCGATCTGGGGAAGTGTAGCCAAGCTAGACTTCAGGTTACTGACTACAAGTGTTCAGGTTTATATACACTACAACGTCTTCAGGGTAGGCTTCTTCATCATGCGTGGCTGTGAGGAGGATAAGCTCTGAGATGAATGGCGTCTTGGTTCACTTTGTGGTCTGTGCATTTTGGGGTGCCATCGTGGTGGCCAACGGCTGCATTGCAGGTCTGGTGTCAGCAGACAACTGATCTGGTGGTTATGTTGTGCGGTATTATTAAGTGCGTGTATGAGCATGTGTGATGGTGGTGTGGCGATAGGGCAATGAGGGTAATCATATGGATTGGGATATCGCCTTCGATTGTCGTCAACAATGTTCTGGACCCCATGTTATGACATCATTGTTGGACATAGAGTCGGAAACAGGGTCGGAAGCAGGGGTTAAATCGGGGTGAAAAGTAACAATACCCCCGGAACAAGGGGAATCATCCCGATTAACCGGAGGGAAGACGGAGTCATACACAGCGGCACAGTCGATGAAGTCACGGTAAGGATCGACGGGATCATTGGTAAACCAAACAGGAACAGTTGGGGGAACAGCAGGAGGGGGAGGACCAATGGGACGCGCAGAGTAGAACGTACAGGGAATGAAGAAGAGGTCGACACCGAGATGGGTGATGGACGACGTGGGGTGAATGGAGCCAAAAGAAGAAGGGTGCATCAAGTCGATGGCAAAGTGGACATCGTGGTCACAAAGGCAGCGCTTCGAACGAGGAATACGAAAATTGGGAGGAAGAAGATGGTAATAAGGGGAGGAAGGGAGAAAGACAGCGGAGGCAGACATGAGGGAAAAGAGGCAAGGAGCAAAGAAGGAAAAAGAGAAAGGAGGACGGTATATAGAGAAGAAAGATTAGGGCAGGCAAAACTAATACACGAGGTGATCGGGATTAACGGGGTGATTGTTGATGAACGAGGAAGGAAGGAGGGAGAAGCGATGAGGGGTTGTGATATCATAAACATGTGGAAGGGTGGCGGAGGGGATAGGTGAAGGGAGGTGATAGCAATGGGAAATGGGAAAGGTGTAAGGACAGATTTTTTTGCGAGTGTTGAAATCGAGATTTCCAAATCCTGTGGTATTGGCTATTTGGGCAGGAGCAACGATGGGAGGGGCGATTTCGATGATGGATGTGATGGTGTCAACGGGGGCGGTTTCATAGAGGTAGGCGTGTGTAACCTCGGGAGGAAAGAGGTATTTGTGGAATTCATGGTTTTTTGAACCGTCGAGGATAAGAGCGGCATTATGTGGATAAATAGCAAGTAAAATGGCAGAAGAAGAAAAAGGAGGAGTAATGGAAGGAGGTAACATAAACAAAGAACGAAGAGAAGAAGAAGAAGGGGCGCGAGGATGAGATTTATGGAATTTGTCGACGAGATCCCGGCAATATGCAGTATCAGCAGCGAGGATCCAGGAATCTTCATTGTGAGGGTAATCGAGCCAATGTACAAGGTAATATAATTTATTGTGGCGGATGTGGGAATCAAGGATTGTTTCTATTTCGTAATGATTGTCATTGTCAATGATATCTGGGGGCGGACAGAGATGGTATTTTTGTTGTATTGCGGTAGTAGGCAGATGAACAGGAGAAAGAAGAGCGACATTGAAGATGGGGAATATTTTCCAGGTTTTTGGTAATTTTAATTTATAGGAAGAGGAGCCGATTTTGGCGAGGACCATGAATGGGCTGAATCGTTGATTGTCCAACTTTTTGCTTGGTTGATCTGTGGTCAAATTTTTGCCATTCAGCCAGACTTTATCACTGGGAGAAAAAAGAATGTCTTTGACATGACTGTCATACTTGTCCTTCATTGTTTGTCGTGTGACATCTGCGATTTCACCGATTTTCTTTTGTACGACTTTCATCTGTGTAACAAAGTTGTTGACAGCTTCATTTGCGATGGGTGTATGTGTGTTGATATCAAGACCAGTCCATGGGTGTTGTCCCTGTGTGGCGAAGAAAGGGGAAGTTTTGATCGCGGATGACTTGCGATTAGCCAATGCAAATTCCGCAAGTGCAAGCCATTCACTCCAATTGTCTTGTCGATAGTTCGTGAAGTAACGAAGGAAAATTTCCAATTCCTGGTTCATGCATTCTGTTTGACCATCTGCCCATGGATGATAGGCTGTTGTTGGTTTGCCTTTCATGCCAATCAAGGAGTACAATTCTGTGATGAAACGGGAGACAAAAACAGAACTGCGATTGGAAATGACAAAATGTGGCATGCTGAACCGTTTGAAGACATGATCGTGAAACAATCGTGCCCATCCTTCTGATGTCAATGTTGTATTCATGGCAACAGAAATCGGATGTTTTGATCATTTATCAACAATAATGAGAATGGCATCGAAACCATGTGATTCGGGTAGAGGACCAATCATGTCAACAGAAATGGTATGCCAATTGTACGGTGGTACTTCATGTGGGAAAAGTTGACCTAATTGTTTCCCTCATCGTGGTTTGTTTTGCTGGCATTCTGTACAACCAGCAATGAATCGTTCGACATCATCGCGGATGGTTGGCCATGTTGTTGTTTGTGAAATCAATTCGATTGTTTTGTCGTGTCCGGGATGTCCTGTGGTTGGATTATCGTGATGAAGGGAAATGATATTGTCGTATGAGGACGAAGAGTGTGGGATTTGTTGAATGGCTTGTTCTGGTACTGCGAATAATGAATCAGGTAAACCAATCATACCTTTATTGTCGATGTCTATGGGTTTATGATCGACACGTCAAGAGAGAAGATCGGCTTTCTTGTTTTGCGATCCTTTTCGATACAGAAGTTGGAAATTGTAATCTTGTAAAAAAGGTGATCCATCGTGCTTGTTGTCGAGTGAGGTCTTGTGGTTTACGATAATATTCAAGATTATGATGGTCAGTGAAAATGTCGATTTGTTCGTTCACGCTGAGGAGGAACTGTCGCCATTCCTCAAAACATCGAATAATTGTGAGCAATTCTTTGTCAAAGATCTGGTAGTTTCATTCTGCTGGGGTCATTGTTGTTGACATATATGCAACAGGGCGGAAAAGGCCATTGGATTGTTCCTGTGATAGAATAGCACCGATTGCAAAATCTGATGCATCGCATTCAAGGATGAACTTTTTGTCTGGAACGGGTAAAACAAGGATTGGATTGGTCGTGATGATCATTTTCAATTGATCGAATGCGTTCTGTTGTTCCTCAGTCCATTCCCATTTTTTGTTACCCGTCAATTGATGTAAAGGAGCGGCAATGCAAGAGAAGTTTTCCATTGTAATTCTGTTTTGTTTGTCGGTGTCGGCCAATCAGTAATGGCATTGGTCTTGATTGGGTCCATTTGTACTTGTCCTTGTCCAACGACAAGTCCAAGGTAATCAACTTTTTCCTTGTCAAATGTACATTTCTTTGGCTTTAGGAACAAATTGTTTTCACGGAAGATTTTCAAAACCTGTTTCGTTCGTTTCTGGTTTTCTTCGAGTGATTTTGAGAAGATCAGAATATCATCCATATATACCAACAGCCAGCCTTCACGTATCTCATATCAGAAGACATGGTTCATCAACCGTTGAAATGTTGGTGGCGAATTCTTCAAACCAAAGAACATGACGGTTGGTTCAAATAATTCTTTCGGTGTCAGGAAAGCGGCTTTGTGTTCATCGCCTTCTTTGATTCAGACATTATTGAATCCCCATCGGACATCCAGTTTAGTGAAGAATTTTGCATCTGCCAGTTGGTTGATGATGTCATTGATTAATGGAAGGGGATTTATCATCAACAGTCCAGGAATTCAACCAATGGTAATCTTGTATTGGTTGTCGTTTGGCGGCGTCTTTCTTGGAAACAAAAAAGAAAGGAGAGGCGTATGGTGATTTCGATGGTTGTATTCGTCCTGTCTTCAGGTTTTCATCAAGGAATTTGTCAAGGTCTTGTCATTCAATAGGAGATAATGGATAAAGTTTACAATCATGATGATCCGGTGCATCAGGTTTCAGCGTGATAGCATGATCCCATGGTTTCCACGCAGGCAATTCATCAAAACCTGATGGTTCGAAAACATCGTGATATTCATGGTATACTTCAGGGACTAATTCTTCAAAGGTCTTTTCCTTTTGTTGTTCTTGTGCTTTGATCGCAAGTTCTGTTGACTTTGTCATGAAGGAATGGAAATGTGCGGGGTCCATCATTTCTTGCATGACTTCGTCGAACCAAAGGGGACGTTCCCATATGACAGTATTGAATTCTGTTGATTGTAATGTAGAAGGTTCGCCGCATCCGGAAAGACATTGTGAAAACTTGATTTCGTTTTTGTGCCAATCAATTTCCAGATTATGTTTCTTTAGCCAGTCATAACGAAGGAAGATGTCCATTTTCGCCAATGTTGTTATGGTGAAATGGAGAAGTTCTTGGTGATCCCCTAGTTGTAAATGAAGTTCACAATATTCCGTGATTTGCCCGGTTTTTGGTTGCATTCCGTCACTCATGTATGAGTTGAATGGATTGAGATACGGTTTGGTTGGGATGTTATGTGCTTGGACATAACCAACGTCAATAGCGCATATCATACATCCACAGTCAATTAGGCTGGTCATTGGATATTGATGACCATCTTGTGGGACAGTGATAAAGCCGTGAACCAGAAGAGCCATCCATAATTCCAAATCTTTTCGTGTTATGGCCCTGACTTGTTCGAGTGTTCGCGGTTCGTGCGGAGAATCCTGTGGCATCTCTTGTACCAGCCACTGGATTGCTTCATTGATTGGTCGGCGATTAAGGGAAAGAACCAAACCAGGTGAAATCTTTTCTGTCCATTGTCCATAGATATCATAATCATTGAGTAAATCAAGGGCATAACCCATAGTTGTGTTTCGTATGGCAACAATTGTTTCTGCGGCATTGAATTCTGATTCAATCGTAGTCTTTCGTTCTCCATGATGACTATGATCACATCGGTGTGTACAAGTTTGTTCATCGTTCTGTGTTTCGTGTATCCTTTCTTCTTCGTCCACAACATGGGTATCTTGCCATGTGTTGCTTTCCTCTTTCGGCTCTGGGTCGTGATTTCAGTGTAAGTCATTTCGGAGGTCTTTGAGTTTCGTGAAAACAGCATTAAATTGTCTGTATACTGTTACATCTTGCTCAAGCTGAGCTCCTGTGCTGCACATCGCTTCTTTAAAAATCCTCTGGCTTCTTCCTCAACAACGCCAGCTCATCCATGAGTGCAGTAATCCTGGCATCTTTTCCATCATCCTGTTGTTGTTTCGGAGTCTGTGGTGTGGTCTGCATAGTGTTTTAAGGTCCAGTCCATAGGACCGGAAAAAAACCGGGACCCAACTGGACTGAACCGCAAAAAGACCGGACCACCAGTTGCAGTTGTGCTAATTTTAGAAATTTCCAGTTTTGGTTGCATTAGCTCATTTATTTTGAGGCAACCTTCCATAACCGGTTGCAACCAGTTGCAACTGGAACCTACCGGTCCACATTTGCTATGTAAATTTATCGAAGTAATAACAATGTCAAATAGTGTGTCTGCCAATTTTCTCACAACCTCATGGCATCTCGCAAAACAAAACACGCAAAACCCTCTAAAAGTGGTAAAAAGGGCTCAAATAGCAAGACCAAACGCAAGCATCAGGCAACTGACAGCTCTGATAGTGATACCACCTTACCGTCAAAGTCCTTACGGCCAGCACAAAAACGCACGAAGATATCAGAAGTTGAGGAAGTAGACAATAATCCAGATTCGTCGGGGGCTGAATCTGTCCTGATTGTCGACGCTGAATCTGTTGATGAATCGGCGCATGAGGTAAGAGTATTCCTAGAGCCCTTGACGATGAGTATCTTACACAGAGATTTCAGGATGATCTTGATGACATCCATCGTCCTGGCATCCCAGATCAGAATTTGGTCAAGGCTGATTCTTCGCGTGATCTGCTCACCATCTTTTCCGACAGAGTCACCGTCAAGTTTACAAATAAAAATGTCGTACAAACATTGAAAGGGCGCTGGTGGAAAGTGTGCAAGTAAGTCTCTAAACTATTATCCCAGTGCTCGAGTTACTAAAATTGAGCAGAGCCGACAATGCCTTCATTTCTGGCCATGGCATGTGCAAAGCCTTCCACATCGGAGGCAACTCTTCATGTCGGCAACACATCCGTCAGCATTACGAGGTTTACAAAACACGCTGCGATGCCGAACACATTACCATCCACCACTGGGCAATTCCACGGCTGGTGTGGAAAGAGATGCAAATGGCCAAAAACGAACGTAAAGCTGGACGAAGTGAACAAGGAACGCTCAGTGATGTATTTCCCAAAATCAATGGACCAAAAGATTTCACGCGCGAGGGTGTTCTACATGCAGTTTCCAAGTTTATTGTGTGTGATGATCAGGTAATCGTTTCATGTCCGGAATTTTTGGAACGTGCGTTTTCTAATTATTAACAGTCTTTAGCCGTCGTGAACAATTTCTCATTCATGAATTGTCTCGTCGCCATGAGACCACACTCCACACAAGCTGACCTTCCATCTACCCACGACGTCACGACCTACATTCATAATGAGTTCGTTCGATTGCTCCAGGACTTCAGAAAAAGCATTTCAGTGAGTGTGAATCTGGCTTGAACAAGAGGCTCCTCCCAGCTCGTATTTCAGACAGCACCAGGCAAGGTTTCTGCCACCTTCGACAGTTGGACAGTTGACACCACAAAGGCATCCTTCCTCGGAATTACTGCGCATTGGATCGAGATCAAGGATTCCAAGTGGTCCCTCCGTTCCAAGGTAATTGCGTTCCGCGGGATTTCTGGTGAACATAGTGGGGATAATCTTGGGAAATACGTTGTCGGGCTTTGCGACCGGATTGGTATCATTGACGCCAAGAGCTCAAAGGTAATCCGTAATCTATTTTACTATAGCTGATTCACCTACACAATCAGCTGTTTTGTGTGACTGCTGACAATACTTCAAATAACGACACGACTTGCCTTACCATCAAGAATATTCATGCGCGCTGAAAACTTGAAATGTGGCCTGCAGATGAGCGCCGTCTTCCGTGAGCATTTTCATTTCTCTCAGAGTTGATCATTCTCAACCTTTACATTGTAGATGCCTTGCCCATGTCGTGAACCTGGGAACTATTGACTTCATGTCCCATATCACCAAGATTGCTGCGGTTGAAACTGCTACGGCAATTTGGGAGTACGACCCGTCATTACCAGGAAACCGGGTCCTTGGCCATTCTTTGGATGTCATATCGGCCATCCAAACACTTGCCATCAAGGTGTGGAGTGTCTATTGTCGTCTTACTGTTTACTATTCCCCCCCTAGATCCAGTCGTCAGGACAGTGCATCGAGTATTTCGAGAAGCTCCAGCTGCAGTGCAGCATCACGACCCCTCTCAAAATTTCTCTCCATGGTAACACCCGGTGGGGTACTGCATTCAACATGCTCAGTAGAGCACATCAGCTCAAACAGGTCAGTATTTCAATATCCTTGGCATAATTCACATGCTCACCGAGACATAGCCCATCAAACTTTTTATTGCATCCGCTGATGAGTTATATGGACCCATCACAACAATTCGCCGAGATGGGCGGATTGTCAAACGCATACCATGGTCAGCGTTCCAACTGAAAGAGGCCGACTGGACCCGGGTCCTTGATGTGAAGACAATTCTTGCCGTAAGTTGGTCTTACTTAAAACTTACGGTTGCCGTGATAATGTGGAACTGTAGGATGCAAACAAGATCCAACAATATTTCTCGGCAGACAAGAAGCCTACACTTTGGCGTGCTCTTCCAGCACTGGAACGTTTACAAACTGTGTGGGAAGCCAAGCGCGACAATCCAAGATATCAACTTTACAAAGACGCGATAATGAATGGTCTCGAGAAAATCAAGAAGTATTACACCCGATTTGATGAGAAACCAGCATACGTTCTTGCATTAGGTATGTGCCCACTTCTGCTGGTGGATTCGAGATGATTACAAACAAGCTTTTAGTGTTGCACCCATACTACAAACTTAACTACATCAAGCTCGCTTGGGGAGGAGCAGAAGAACAAATGGCAGATATTGCAGCTGGTAACCACAATGCAAAGAATTGGCAAGCAGAGGCAGAAAAAATCGTTGAGAATATGGTATTTATGTCGGTCATCTTTCCTACTATCTGTTGACTATAGTTACAGATGGAGGCCTATCACAACATTGGCTACTCTCCTTTCGCGATGCCAGCTCCAGGATCACCTGTGAAAACACCATCATTCCCTGCTGATGACGAAAACGAAGTTGACGATTTTGATTTACACCGCTGGCTGCTTCTTTCTCAGTCAATATCTAATGAGGGATGGCGAGCAGAGCTTCACTGATACTTGACAGATATCCCGCAGGATGTCTCAAAAGAGACTGATATCGTAGAATGGTGGAGTGTAAGTGGCTCTCATTGACTCAGGCTTCATTCGGGCCTTACCAATTTCTGGCCCAGCATCACACCAAGGTGTATCCTACGCTCGCAAGAATTGCCCTTGACATTCTTCCTGTTCAGGCCTCCTCAGTCCCTTGCGAACGGTTATTTTCAGCTGGCAAGCTGGTTGCTTCTGATCGCCGATCGCGACTCAGTGCTGGACGATTTGAGGAACTTCAAATGCTAAAATTCAACTGGCGCCAGTCTCTCGTTGACCTCGCCGCGTGGAATTCTGATCAAGTGGAAGAATGTGATCTTGAGCAATATATTGAAATACTTGAAGATGATGCTGCTGAAGTGGAATGGGACGTAGAAGAAGATGAAATTCAAGCAGCTCAGTATTAGTTACCATCTGTAACATGGGACTTGTTATTTGCTACGTTATTACATTTGGTTTGATACAGAATAAGGATCTAGAATCGGGTGCTGAGCGCTGAGTGCCGAGTGAGTGTTTGTGAATGGGAGTTACCGTTACTAGCACGACTCGTTCCTCCTTCAACCTCTCCACACATACTCGACCTTGCTTCGACACACTCATTCCTTGCTTCATCCTGTCATGGTTCGGCTTGTCATCCCAATTGTTTTCTGGTACGTCTCTCTTAATCCCTATTGTCTCATGATTCTATTGTTATTATTATGCACTGTTCATCCAAATCTGATCAGTCATTAGCGGCACGGAAAGGACGACGATCTGGAGGAGGTCGTTTTCCTCCAGTAGCTGGAGAACTTGAACACGATGCTCAAATCGGTTAGCTTGCATAGTGTCCCTGGTATCTTTCTCGTTGAACATGCCAAGGTCATCATCCACCAGGATAGCTATGATGTGCAAACAAAGAAGGCTCGGGCAGCAATTTTCAAGGACTTGCGTAGCGTCATTGAGTTTGACAGATCCAAGGTCGACTACTGCCACCTGGCTTTGCTCTGCGACCTAAAGAGGGATGATTGCCATGGCGTCTCCAAGAACATTATATTTGGTCAAATGGCTCCCATGGGTACAGGATCTTTCGATGTTGCGGTCGATATCAATATGTTGAAGGACGCCATTGTGGATCATCGGCTACCTACACACAAAATGCTGTCAGTATCGGCTGATGGAGGCATGATGCCAGGTCAGGGGGTAATAACACCTTACGACACTGACTCTCCTATGTGGGAGGGTGGGATGTTCAAGGGGGAGTCCGCTGCTTTCTCACCGCTTGCAGGTAATGGTCGGGAGGACCCAGGGACCTTCCAGTGGTCGGTCTTCAGTCAGAGCCCAATAGGAGCCGGTGGAATTCCTGCGGGCTCGATGTACAGTCCCAGCTCACCAAACGCCTACTCTCCAACCTCCCCCGTATATGTTCCTCAATCACCATTCAGTGGTGCGACTTCCCCAACTTCACCATATGCGACTTCACCATTCTACGATCATGGATGCGGACCGACATCGCCAACTTATTCACCAACGTCTCCAGTCCTCAACCTTACCTCACCAGGTTACTCACCTATGAGTCCTCACTATTCACCTCCATCTCCGTCCTTCTCTCTGACGTCCCCATTTACGACTTTACCATGTGCAACTTCATCACCGACTGATTCCTTGATGTCGCCAGCTTACTCGGCCACGAGTCCTTGCCATTTTCCGAACTCTACATCTTTTTTTTCCTCATTTGGTCTAGCATCACCCAGATGTAGGTTTCTCGAATATACGGTGTTTTATCATTTGGCTAATGATCTGTTTCTGGTTTAGTATTCATGCAAATTTCACTTATCCAGAATCCCAACTCCGAAATATTCGCCAAGTTCCACAGGCTTCGTTGAGTTCCAATCACGGATGTTGCTCGGCTCCGTTTGCAATGTGTGGTACGTGGCTTGCTTCACTCGCTTAGTGCTGACATTTAAATAGATGTAGGATTGATGTGAATTCTTCCTATCATCCCCTCTGTCCAACTTGTCGCACCATCACGATGTTAACTGCAAATTTCACCGTCAAAGACTTCCCGGTTGATGATGAGGCACTGGAAGTTGCTCAAGCACTTCGCACTGCCAGCTATCGGGTCCAAACTACACGGTGGTCCTACATGGTTTTGTTTTGGTGGAAAGTAAGTACTCAATGCACCCCAACAATCTGGCACTGAACCACTTTGGCAGAACATCGCACCCCGCTTTCCAAACATTGCCAGGGATGTGAACTCCTGTGTCACGGCTCTCAGGGATACTGGTGCAATGGATTTGGTTTCGCTGGCTGCCAACAATACTGCAAGCACCCTGTTTCTTGAAGGATACACCTTCCGTGCTCGTCTCGTCGAGTTTCTCGCTATCTGTGTTGTCGTATGTAATATTCTCATTTGCTTGGACACAACTGATGGCAGTGTAGCTTGAGGTGGGTATCCAAGGCCACATTATTTCAGACAATACCAATGATAATTCAGTCATGCTGAACGAGCTCAACATGGAGAGGTATGTGTTACACAAGTCACAACCATGCTTATCTGAACTATGGAAACACAGAGCCACCTCTCCGATTCAGCCCCTTGAGTCCGAGTTTGAGTGGAATACAGATGATGACGAAGAGGATATGCCTGATTTAGTACCTGTGTAGATTACAATGTCACATCAGCTGTCACTTGCAAATGCGAAGACCGGTCCAGACCTGGTGTAAAACCGGTCTGGACTGGTTATTAACTGGTTGTAGTTAAGACCAGTTTGGACTGGTTAATGGACTGAAAAAAACCGATGGCAACCAGTTGTCTTAGGTCCGGTCCGGTTTTTTGAGTTTTCAGAAAATAAGACAACCGGTCCAGTCCCGGTTAATGTCCAAAAAAGGCAAAAAACCGGACCTGACCGGACTTTAAAACACTAGGTCTGCATGGACTGGACCTGTTGTTGTCCTCGTTGTTCAGGACAGTTATGAGAAACATGTCCTGGTTGTCAACATTTGAAGCAAATCCTCTTTTTCATGTAATAAAGACATTGTTCATCGGTCAAACGTGTGAATGTTTGTTGTCTCGGTTGAGTTCTTCATGTATCAACATCCATAGGGACAGATTTGGATTGTGGTTGTACTGGTGTCGGTGTTGTTTGTGACGTAGTAGTTGTCGTGGTGTATCTTGGTTTCGGGGTATTTGTGGTCATGGAACGTATCTGTTCCTGACGGCATCGCCATTGCTGGTCAAGTCTCATGGTTTGTGTTCTCCATTCGGTAATGGTGGTTGGGATGGTCAACAGGGTATAGATTTGATCAATCAAGGGTTTGTTCATGTGCAATTTGACAAGTTGGACGAGGTATGGGAGATTGTCGGCTTCAGTTAAACCCAATAAGTGGTGGAGAGTATCAAACTCAATCCAAAACTGGTCTGCTGTCATCTTTCCTTGTTTCAACTCATTGAGTTTCGTCAATGCGTCTTTCTTCTGATCCGGTTTCTCGAAATGACGTCGGAATTCTTTGAGGAAGTCGTCGAAATCTCCAAATGCGACTGGGTTGTGTGCGAGCGCAATGTCGACAAACTCGTCTGCCCATCTTCCTGTGAGTCCTCCATACAGATAGGAAAGGACAAAAAGGATCTTCTTTTCTTCTATGTCAAGATGGGTACTGTTTGCTCGGATATAAATAGTGTTGCCACAGTTAAGCTAGCCTAGCCGCGGCTAAATTAGCTGCAGCTAAAGCTAAGCTAATTCATGAAAAATGTCTTAGCCTTAGCCACTAGCCAAGTACTAGCTGCAGCTATGGCTAAGCTAAAGTCAGCTAAGCTAAAGACTATTAGTCAGGTATGATATCCTTTTTAGGTATTTCTAGGCTGTTCTGAGATGATATTATTTTTATCTTCCCTTAGCTTCAGCTACAGCTAAGCTAACTTTCTGAAATACTTTAGCCTTAGCCATTAGCTGGAGATTAGCCATTAGCTTAGCTGGCATCAGCTAAGCTAAAATCAGCTAAGCTAATGGCTAGTAGCCAGCTATTAGCCTTAGCTGTGGCAACACTAGATATAAATTTGGGCACTTCGGAGGAATGTTTTAAAACCTTCTTTGTTTCCGTCATATTTGGATGGTGGAGCAATATGAGATTTTGGAGTTGTCAGGGCTGCAGGTGCAACAGTGGAACCGGTTCTGGACATTGTCGTGGTTGTAGTGTGGAAGAGAGTTTGATAGTGAGGAGTAGTTGTTGTAGGAGGAAATGATGTCGAGGCGAAAGGCGAGGGTCGGAAGGTTGTTCTTGTTGCGACGTACTGGTCAAATTCGTCATCGGAAGATTCTGGCGATTCAGGTGTCAGGTGGTAGTCTTCGTCGAGGTCTGATTCTGGTGTTCGATATCGTCAGGGATCCAGATTGTCTTGGATGATTGTTAGGGGAGGTGAGAGAAGTCTAGTTTTATGTTATGGATCGTGGTCTTAATTGTGGGCTCCAGTAACAATCAACCAAACAGAGAATGAAATATGAAGTAAAGCAGATACAAGGGTAAGAAAGGGGAGGAAATGTCTGGGGTGGTCTGGGTAGTGATCTGGGGAAGTGTAGCCAAGCTAGACTTCAGGTTACTGACTACAAGTGTTCGGGTTTATATACACTACAACGTCTTCAGGGTAGGCTTCTTCGTCATGCATGGCTGTGAGGAGGATAAGCTCTGAGATGAATGGTGTCTTGGTTCACTTCGTGGTCTGTGTGTTTTGGGGTGCCATCGTGGTGGCCAACGGCTGCATTGCAGGTCTGGTGTCAGCAGACAACTGATCTGGTGGTTATGTTGTGCGGTATTATTAAGTGCGTGTATGAGCATGTGTGATGGTGGTGTGGCGATAGGGCAATGAGGGTAATCATATGGATTGGGATATCGCCTTCGATTGTCGTCAACAATGTTCTGGACCCATGTTATGACATCATTGTTGGACATAGAGTCGGAAACAGGGTCAGAAGTGGGGGTTAAATCAGGGTGAAAAGTAACACAGATGAAGTGGAAATGTACATCAATGTGTTTAGTTCACACATGATGGTGATGTTCTTTGGATAGGGTGATTGTGGATTGATTATCAGAGAAAAGAGTGGTCGGGGTGGTCACGGCTTCAAAGAGTTGAGACAAGAGGGAGCGCAGCCAAAGGGCCCCCTTTGCTGCATTCATTGCTGCTATGTATTCACTCTTGGTCGTTGATAATAAAACAATTTCTTGCCTCTTGCAGCTCCAGGAAATGGCTCCCCTATCAAGGATGAAAATGTAACCATTTACTGCATGTTGATCTTTGGTCATGCTGCTGTCAGCATCAGCATATCCTACAAGTCCACTTTGTGTGCTGCCATATGACAGCCAAAGGTTTCTAGTCCCAGCTAGATATCGGAAGACCTGTTTAGCCACATCCCAGTGAGCGGGGCCTGGATTCTTGGAAAATCCCAAAAGCGTTGTGATGGCGAACACAATATCAGGCTGAGTACCAAGGCATGCCCACATAAGTGATCCAAATAAGCGATCCAATGGCCTCAAGATATGGTACATCTCGCATTATGACAAATTCCTTTGCAGTTGTTGTCGATTGAGTGGTGGTGAGCTTTGGATTTGTCTCCATTGGTTTTGAAACTGGTTTGCAGTCCTCGAGGTTGAAGCGTCATAAAATTGAATCTATGTAAGACTGTTGTGACAAGTGGATGGTTCTGGCTTCCCGATCCCGACGAATTTCTATCCTGAGCAACCAGTGAAGTTCACCCAGGTCGCTTATCTCTACCAACCTACGAATACTGGCTTTCACGTCATCGATGAGTTGGAGTGTTGTGGCTGCAATAGTGTAGTCGTCAACATGTACAGCAATGATTTTAAGTTTGTCATCTCCTCTGTATATGAATATGGCTTGATCCACTTTGCAATAACAGAATCCGAGGTTTTTGACAAGGATGAAAACCAATTTCTGGTACCATCGGTGACCACTTCACTTGAGGCCATACAGAGTTTTGTTGAGGCGGCAAACCTTTCCAACAGAGTTGGGGGCATGGTAACCAGGGGGCTGTTTCATATATACCACCTCATTTTCGGTTAGGTCACCATTCAGGTATGCACCTCTGATGTTGATCTGGTGCATCTCCAAATTTAACTTCACTCCCAAGGCCAGGATGGTGCAAATGGAGGCAAACTTTGTGACGGGTGCATACGTGTCAAGGTCATTGATGCCAGGGATTTGTGAAAAACCTTGAGCTACCAGGTGAGCTTTGTGCCTGACAACAACGCTGGCGGCATCCTTCTTGGCATGAAACACCCATTTCGATCCAACCACATTCGCAGCTTCAGGTTTATCAATCAGATCCAAAGTCCCAGCTTTATGGAGAGTGTTGAGTTCCTCATGTATTTCTTTTTCCCATAATAGCCAGTCTGGTCGACGTTTCACCTCATTTAGGGTGCGCGGTTCAATGGCCTCAGCATCCACTGTTTCAAGTGCTAGTAGGTATTCATCTATGTTCTCATCTGTAGCCGACATTGTCCACTCTTCATCGGTTTCTACGTGGTCACTGGCAGGTTCAGAGTTAGAAGTTTGAAGTTGCATGCCAGTGGTTACAATAGGGTCGGCAGGCTTATTGGAGGTGCATCCTTCACCAGTATTGAGGTCTATGACTCGCTGACTAGGTCTTTTAACTCTCCTGGAACCTTCGGGTCAAATGTTCCTGGGATTGACTTCATCATTCCAACATCTTGGAAGGATGGGAGGCTGATTCACAGGCAGTGCTGGTGGTGCTATGTCCAGTGGGTCAGACGCCAGAGGTACATCTTGTTCCCCCAACACAGACAGGGCTGTCTGCTGACCCTGATTCGATGTAGCTGATTTGGTGGCTGTTCAAAGGTCCAGTTCTCCCCCTCAATGCGGTCTATGGGTTCCTGATTATTTCTGGTATAGATGTTGTGCTTGAAAGTGACAGTCCTCGACCAGGGCCAGTAGATGCATGCGCCTTTGCTGTTTTCATTCATACCAACCCAGTGTCCCTTGCACACATGGTTTCCCAGCTTTTTGCCCTTCTCAACTCTAACCCACACTTTTTCCCCCCACTCACAAATCTGAGCAATGTTCGGCTTGTTCCCGGTGGCAGCCTGGAGAGGCATCATATCATTGAGTGCCCTGGTAGGTGTTCAGTTCATTAGCCAGATGGCGTGATGGGCAGCTTCGCCCCACAGAGTCCTAGGGAGTCCTCTCATGTGGAGCATAGCACAAACACGCTCTATGATGGTACAATTGAATCACTCAGAGACTCCAGTGTGTTGAGGGGTGTCATGGACATTCAGCTTTTGGTGAGTGCCATTTTTCAGTAAGTGGGCAGTAAAAGTCTTGCCAGTGTACTCTCCCCCTCTATCAGTGTTCAGAGCCATGATGCTCTCACCAAATTGCCTCTGGAGTCAAGCTTCGAAGTCTGTATAGGCTCAGAAGGCTTCGCCTTTGTTATGCAATAGGGTGATATGCGCAAGACGGGTCTTGTCATCAATGAAACTGACATAATACTGGTGGCCTCGAATGGTAGGAACAGGGGCTGGTCCCCAGACGTTGTCATGATCCAAAAAGGATTTGGATCAAAAACATAGCAGTATGCTGTCACTAGTCAAAATCCCTACAGCACACACAATGTTACAAGGACCATTCATACTGAAGCACCCCTATCTGCATATGGAGTAGAGAGGAATACCCTTATCTGCACATAGGACACTCAGGAAATCCTTATCTGCACATAGGACATACATGAAACCCTTATCTATACAAGGGACATGCAAGGAAATCCTTATCTACAGAAGGGATATACAAGAAAACCCTTATCTCTGCAGAGGATATGAAGGAATACCCTTATCTTAACTGATAAGGCCCCCAAAACATCTTATCAGAGGCCAAAGAAGCACAAGAAGCACAGCCACATCCATATCTCCAATCATAGAGATAACACATGCCACCCATCATTCCCTGATCAAGAAGCACATCACATTTCACATCAATTGATCAAATACAGCCCTGCCTTGATCTTATCTTATTCTTAACTGATAAGGATACACACATGGCATGGCATCAATTGATCAAGAAGCACAGCCTCAGGAAGATGATTCTAGAAGCATAGCCTGGCACAGCCCTTGCCTTTGATTCACGCACCCAAGATTAGATCAGCAAAATGACTCACTCCCATCAAATGTGACTCATTGGTCTATCCATGACAAATTATGACCCTTATGACATATTCATGACCCCCCCATGACTCATTATGACCACCCATGACTCATTATGACTATTTCTGACTCATTATACCCCCTCCTTTGATTATAGTACTTATGTGACTCATTAATTGACTCTGTATGAGTCACAAACCCATGCCTTCCTTTCTTATGATTCCTTATGAGTCATAACCCCCCCAGGCCCTTCATTATTATGACTCCTTATGAGTCATAAACCTATGCCTCTCCCTTATATGACTCCCTATGAGTCATAACCTATGCTCTCCATTTCATATATCTTTCTATGACTCAGAATGACTCCTGCTGTAGAATAGGTATATATAGAGCCCAGTTTCTGCTGGAGATGGCCCAGTCACCTAATCTGACAGGCCCAGTCATAGGACAGTCCCTCTCCCAGATTCTGATTCACCCCTCTGTATTTGTTTGTATTACCTACTTTGGTAGTAGCTAGTATTGCAAATACCAATTGCAGTTCAGGTCATCATTCATTTGTCTAAGGACTATCAATCTCAGATATATTGCTATTCTCTTATTACTTGTTTGATACATATTCTTTGTGTTCTGTCATGTAGTACAGTCACATTCATCTTCTTTCAAGTTCTATTGGTCATCACCAAAGATATCCCAGTACTTTATTCTGCACTAGTAGCCAATGTGCATTTGAAGCTTTGGAATAAAGTCCGATATCTTGATCATCAATCCTAAGATAGGCCTCATTCATATACGACCATATGTGACATTTCGTGACAAATCATGTGTTCTCAGCCATTTCGAAACAAATGTGACATTTTGATTGAGAATATAGCCTTGTTTGTAGGCATAGATCAAACTTGCTTTTGCATCTCCTCATTACACAGGTCAAAAATAAAAATTCTGCTTCCTGGGAGTTGTTTGGGATACAATTATGTGTGGTTCTCAGGAGCCAGAAATTTTATTTTTGAAATGTGGATGGAGGAGATAGGCATTTGGTGAGTTAAACTGTGTTTTACCTGCCAAGCGTGACAATTTTCATCACATGACATTAGTCGTATTTGAATGAGGCCTATCTTACTTGCCTATTGTTACGAGTCCCTATAAGGGAATCGTTCTATACGGTGGATTCTCAAACTCAGGGTCAGACTCTAATTTGCCAAGCCATGGGAACAATTTTGAAGCCCTGGGAATAATTATGAAACCGTGTGACTGGGCGGAGTTGAGTGTGAGAATTTGTTGTCCCAATCAGCAAGAACAATAAGGCAGCCGGATCACAGCAGCCAATTTGGAAATGGGTAGTGTTATATCATGTTGGTATTGCAATTGCAATTGGTTTCTGATCATGATCACATGCATTCATAATGCAATGTGCCGTGTATGAATGAACAATATGTCAGTGGTATCTGTCATGTAGCCACATCTACTGTGTGTAATAGAATTGTTGATAATGAAATGAGGTCAAACAGTGCCCATTGTACACTTGTCACACAGGTCCAAATGTGTGCGGTGAGTGTTTGGTAGGTGTCCCAGCTTTAATCTGGCGCAGTTGTTTGCACAAACATCTGTACGGTGTATTGGTGGACATGTTCAGTGCATGTAAGTAAACCAGTGTGACCGGATATATGACATCGAACACATCGAACATGTTCAGTGTGTTCTGTGGACATGTTCGGTGCATGTCAGTAAACTAGTATGACCAGATATATGACACCGAACACATCGAACATGTTCGGTGCAGGTCAGTGAACTGGTATGACCAGATATACTACACTGAACACATCGAACATGTTCGGTGTGTTTGGTGGACATGTTCGGTGCATGTCAGTAAACTAGAATGACCAGATATACGACACCGAACACATCGAACATGTTCGGTGTGTTCGGTGGACATGTTCAGTGCAGGTCAGTAAACTGATATACTACACCGAACACATCGAACATGTTCGGTGTGTTCGGTGAAGATGTTCGGTGCATGTCAGTAAACTGGTATGACCAGATATACTACACCGAACACATCGAACATGTTCGGTGTGTTTGGTGGACATGTTCGGTGTGTTCGGTGGACATGTTCGGTGCAGGTCAGTAAACTGGTATGACCAGATATACTACACCGAACAGATCGAACATGTTCGGTGTGTGCGGTGAAGATGTTCGGTGCATGTCAGTAAACTGGTATGACCAGATATACGACACCAAACACATCGAACATGTTGAACCGGTGTGTTCGGTTGACATGTTCGGTGGATGTTGGTAAGCCAATATGACTAGGTATACTACACCAAACACATCCGGTGTGTTTGGTGTACATGTTTGGTGGATGTCCATCGACCGGTATGACTAGGTATACTACACCAAACACATCCACCAAACACACCAAAGATGCCACAGCCTGCATGTGGGGCATTCCCCTTGTACAAATAGTCATATGAACAATGTATTCGATGTGTCTGTAGTGTAGCTACATGTACAATGTGTACTAGAATTAATATCAATGCAAGCATTGACTACTTGTCGAACAGGTCCAAAGTGTTCGGTATGTTCGGTAAGGTGTTCGGTTGATGTCCCAGCCTTCATCTGTGGCATTTCCCTTGCACAAATTGTTGTACGAACAACGTATTTGATGTATCTGTTGTGTAGCTACATGTACAATGTGTATTAGAATTATCATTAAGGCAAACATTGACTACTCGTTGAAGAGGTCCAAAGTGTTCGGTATGTTCGGTAAGGTGTTCGGTTGATGTCCCAGCCTTCATCTGTGGCATTTCCCTTGCACAAATTGTTGTACGAACAACGTATTCGATGTATCTGTAGTGTACCTACCAGTACAATGTGTATTAGAATTAATATTAATGCAAGCATTGACTACTTGCAAAGTGTTCGGTATGTTCAGTAAGGTGTTCGGTTGATGTCCCAGCCTTCATCTGTGGCATTTCCCTTGCACAAATTGTTGTACGAACAACGTATTTGATGTATCTGTTGTGTAGCTACATGTACAATGTGTATTAGAATTATCATTAAGGCAAACATTGACTACTCGTTGTACAGGTCGAAAGTGTTCAGTCAGTGTTCAGTAGATGTCCCAGCCTTTTTCTGATGCATTCCCCTTCCACCCACAATTGTACACACATTATATCAGATGTGTCTGTGTTGCAGTCACTGGATGCAAGCCATAATATTTCTAATAAAAATATCTTGAAATTGCCTGGAAATTAATCCATATTATTTTAACATGTCATTTGCAGAGAACATTTACATATTTAGTGCATATTTTTTGTACATTTCTGAGATAGGTATCATAAAGATATGATAAACATTATAAGAAAACCAAGATGTTTAAAGACTATGAAATTGTATTTCTTTTAAGATAGCACTCAAGATACCTTTATGATCACTTCCTTTAAAAGGAACTGACATTATTTAGAAGGTTTTTAAATCTTTTCTCACAATGTTGTATTAAAGTAACATGGATTAATTTCCAGATAACTTCAAGATATTTTGAGTTGAAATACTATGGCTTGCATCCAGTGAGTCATATATAATATGCACATTGAAATCGTTCCCAATGCAAGTAGTGATTTCTTGTCAAAGAGGTATAATACAATGTTCCACCTTCAACCCTCGGCAATCCCATTGTAGACATAATAGTATGACCTGTATATTGGATGGGTCTGTACAAGTGCTACATATCCTTGCAATGCACCTCATACTTAATACATTATTAGTGCTGGTAAAACAGGCTGAATGGATTTCAGTAAATCATTGGGCCAGTGTCCCAGACACAGTATGCAGCATTGCAGTGCAACAGACACTGTCTGTTCCATAAATTCCATTCGTGCATGTCACACCTATCTTCATCATGTGTGCTGGAATTGGTTCAGGTGTTCAACACTGATCAAACTGTTACACAAGAACATTGTGTCACCAACTTCACAGCTTCATGAATCGGAAGCATTGCTAGTGCACAAGCTGAACCAGTCATCTTGTTGATTCTGGTATCATCAAACCCAGTGATCTTATCAAAGTGGTTCCAATACAAGTGCAGTTGGTGTCATTGTACATGTGTTTATTTCTACCATACTCACAGGAGGTCATTCTTGACCCGACAAATAATTCAGATACTTAGAGTTTCTGGATATACTTACTATGTATTCTGTAAAACTTTCACAGAGTAACTATGACTACTGATAGAGTAGTAAATTAGTTGTATATATGCCAGCATGAACACTGCAAACTTGATATGAAAGATGCCAATTTGGGATCTGATATTGCATTATGACAAATTGGAAGGAACAGGGTATAATCAATTATGAAAGCTATATCATTGTAGTATGGTATCTGAATGGTATCTGAATGGCATCAGTATGTAATAATAAAGGAAATATTAATAACTTTGCAAATATTGATTATCATAGCAGCATCATAATACTGTATGATTTGTATCCACTTATTCTCTCATTACTAAAAAGGGACGAGTAACCTGCCATGCAAAGCAATGGCCCACACCCCACTAGTTCAGTTCATTCATTATGTACATAGTATTTTGTCACACCTCCCTTTGTTTGACATCTACTGTTACACTCACCCATTGCCCATTGTCTATTGCCCATTGTCCATCATCTATCACTCATCTCTGTTGTACCCCTGCTCATTGTATACTTGCTACTTGTATACTTGACTGTTGTACACTCATTCATCTTACACAATTGCATTCCATCCAGCAGTGATCAGGCAACATCCCATAATCGCAAAGAATTTCTTTCACAGAACTGCTTGATGGCATGCACATTCGACATGCATTTCCTTTACATGCTTAGTGGTTGGGATGGGTCAACAGCTGATGCTGCAGTCTACAATGACACTCGCAATCACAACTTCTGAATCTCCTGTGGCAAATATTATCTCACAGATACAGGGTTTGCCCTCATACCACAGCTGTTAATTTCCTACCACAGTGAATGCTATCACCTTGACAAATGGTGATGTGGAGATTGAGCACCCAGAAACAAAGAAGAACTGTTTAACCTACACCATTCGTCAGCCTGCAACATTGTGAAACGAATCTTTGGTGTCCTCAAATGTCATTTCCGGATTCTTCTTCTACCTACTGAATACAGCATGAAAGTCCAAGCTTGCATTCCACCAGCCCTCTCTGCCATCTATAATTTCATCCACCAATATGACCCCTTTGACAAAGACCTTGACAAAGATGTCCCAGAGGACATACTTGATGCCAATATTGATCCAGATATGTATGGTAAACTGGTGGAAGCTTTACCAACCCATGCAGTTCATGAAGCTAGCCACGACATGCGAGACACCATTGCAGAAATGATGTGGGCTGACTACAATAAATACATTCAAGAAAGGGATGTGAGGATAGCAGTGGCTGTATAATTTTTTTTCCATGTACATACTATACTTTCCTGTCATGTACAATATTTCCTGTTCTGAATCCATGGTTCACAGACGACTCGTAATTTCATGAAAAGGTAGTACATAAACAATAGAAATACATGGTACATTGGTGAAAAATGGTGGCAGGGTAAAAGAATTTCTGTGGCACATTGCTTGGTGTAAAGTCAGGTATGCAGCGCCCAGCCTTCTCAAGCTCCCTCTTGAGCCAGTGCCAGTGCAGGCTGTCCCTTTTGATAAGTTGCCGCTTGCATGACATTCTGATCAAATAAATCAAATGCAGCAATCATGGAGTCATCGTCAAGGTAGTCATCCTTCATCTGGACTAAATCTCGTGCCAACCTCCTCATTTCCGCATCAGAATGGGGTTGTGGAACCTGCAGGACCTGCTCATCTTGACAGATCTTGTGCTTGGTGGCAAGGTGCAGAGTGGCATTAAATGCAGTCATTTCCTCCCTAATTCCATTCAAAGCTACAGGACTTGATACACAAGCATGCTTGGAAGCACTTCCTCCAGACTCAATAAGAGATGATCCTGTGAAATCGGATAAAGATGGAGATGACAACACTGGTAGGAAGGCAGAGGGACCCTTGTGTTTTTTCCCAGGTTTCCTCGGGGGACTGGGTGGAGGGGGGGAAGGGGGAAGAGGGGCATCGCTGTGAACCTGAGGGCTCAGTGTTTGCACATCGCCTGATCCTGCAGCATGTTCTGATGATGAATCTGACAGATTGAGTGGTGCGCCCTGAGAAGTAGACAGGGGTCAGAATACATTTGCACCCTTGCCATTAGTGTATTGCATGGGTAACCCCCGGGTATTTTTGGCTGTACCCATACCCGCACCCATTGTACCTGTGGGTACAATACCCATGGGTTGTACCCATCATTTTAAGCCCCGGATCATCCAAAACGGTCAAGTATTGAGCTAGATATGCTCAAAATACTCCAATGAGGTATTTTGAGCATATCTAGCTCAATACTTGACCGTTTTGGATGATCCAGGGCTTAAAAAAAAGCTGGCGGGTCCAGGAATCCGTACCCATACCTGTACCCATAACAAAATCCGCGGGTTTACCAGTACCTGTGCAATACACTACTTGCCATGGGATGGCATTAACTGCTGCATATCGACATAAAGGTCCCAACCAGTGTTTTGGAAAGGATGAGCTTTTGGATGTTTCTGCTTGATTGGTCAATGCAATCAATAGAAGAAAATGTAAATAAAAATACCTTAACATCTTCATCCCAGACTGGCTGGGTGTGTTCATTGAAGTTGAGTCCACATGGATCAGCAAAACCTGATTTTAGGTTATAGCAAATTGAAATTTCCATAACGGTTATAGCACGACCATAGCACTTATAGCAACAAGGCACCCTACATAGCACTCCATAGCACTATGTAGAATAGCCTCTTCACTATATAGTTCTATTCTACATGGCCCCGCTAACCCAATAAATACATCTGAGTGAACTTGAGCAAATTTCTCTAAGTCCTCACTTTGCAGCTGTTTGTCCATGGTTCATTTTCATCTACTCTCCCACCTTCCTCAATATCTCTCACTTCACTCTACCCCCACCGCTGCCAACTCTCACCCCCACACCTCGATTCCGTTGTGAATGAGGCTCGGATCGCCGCCAAATGATGACATCGCCGAGGTGAGTCTCTCACTTAAGCTGTTTGCTGACTACTCCCACTGCCCCCATTTCCTGACCACAGCCCTCGCAAACCAGCTCCCACTCCTCTCCCTTTCCTCACTCCAGTATGTAGTTTTGTGTACCCACACCCATTGGTAAGTGTCTCCCTCTTCCTCCTCCCTCACTTTCCCTCTTGCACCGTCCCCTCTCTCACCAGTGCCAGCATGGACACCAGCACCAGGGACCATCACAGACACCAGCACCAACACCAATGCAGACACTAGCGCCATGCCAGCACAAGTGCCAGTGCCAGCACTAGCATCAATGCCAGCACCAGCACCAGCACCAGCACCAAGGTGGCACCATCCCCAGCAATGCACCAGTGCCAGCATCAATGCCTGCACCAGCACCAGTGGCAATGGCAGTGCCACCATGGGCACCAGTGCCAGTACCAGCACTGGCACCGGCACTGGCACCAACAGCAGCACCGGCACCTGCCAGGGCACCTGCATCATACATTCAGCACTGCTAGGTATCCTTGCTGATTTAAATTCATATTTTATTCCTGCCTGGGACAACCTTTCGCCTGGCAAGAAATGCAGTTGGTCCTACCCCTTGGAACACAAGCAATCCCTTACTATCAAGCCAAAGGTTTTCAAATCAGGGCAATGCTTCGCACCTCAAAACCATGCTTTCATGTTGCTCCTTCTTCAACGTTGGCTCCAGCTCATGAGTTTTCTAGTGCACCTGTATCAATGCACCTCACAGATGCACCAGCACCAGCACCAATGCAACAACTCATGCTGGCACTGGCACCATTGCCACACCAGCATTGATGCCAGTACCAGCAGCAGCACCGACACTAACACTGGCACCAGCACCAACACCAGCACCTACCAGTGCAACACCTACATCCTCTACTCAACATCAGACCCAGAAACAATAGACACTGGCATGATTCCCTTGCGGTATACCTCCATACTTGAAGCCAAATCTCTTCTTCTCGGCGGCAAGCACCGCATTCACTATGATATGGATCAGGACATGCTATGGCGCTGGGACCAGGTGCTTAAGACACATCCGAATGGAATGCGGTTCAACACATTTGGAGTAGATGGTGGTTTGTTGGCCACTAATGAGTATTTTAGGTCTGTGCCATGATGTGCTGTTTGCGAATATGACAGCATTGACACTAGAGTTGTTTCAGTGTTGGGGGCAGATTCGTGGTTAATGAGAGAACGAAGGGCGAGTACCTTTCCACCGCAGTCCTCGTTGTTTTAATTTCCACAACTCTTAATTACAGTGGACGAGAATATCTTTTACAAAGGTGTCGACAAAATGTCCATGCACAGTGCCTGCCTCCATCAATCTCACAGTCTTTTGGAAAATGCAAGCACTTGTCACTAAGCTGGGGATCCACCTAAAGTCCATGTGGACTCTTGGTGGACTATAGGTGGACTGCATCCGGACTATTAGTGGACTTTAGGTGGACTGAAGGTGGACTTTAGGTGGACTCACAGCCAAATTGACATTTTTTCATCCACATTTAGTCCACCTTTAGTCCATGTGGAGTCCACCTAAAGTCCAGTCCACATGGTGGACTCCAGAGGACTTTTGATGGAGAATCAGGACTCCACCTAATTGAAGTCCACAAGGAATCCAGGTGGAGTCCAGGTGGAGTCCAGGTGGAATCCGGGTGAAGTTGTCCTTCTGATTTGTAGTTGTTATTTACAGCCGTTTGCACAATTCTTGTCAGTCGCGCGGAATTTGGTTCAATTAGGAATATGGACTTAATCATAATTTTAGTCGTCAGACTCTACTTCTTACTAGTCTACCCATGCCACGACGCAAGAAAATTCACAAACAACCTAGTATTATCGACACCGACCTAGATAACCAGTTTTCCACTGGTAGCAAAGACTCAGATACTGAGGCTGGGAGTGACAACTCGGTGTCCCCACCACAGAAGCGTGCACGCGAGGCCAAAGGAAATGGTAAAGTTATTCCCCAGCTCCCTTTGCCACCTCACCCACATCTGCAGAAGGATCTACCACCACAGCTGCGAATATCACATATGTTACCTCCATCTTCTCGGCGACTGAGATGATGAAACTGGTTTCCAAACGCATTCCAAAAAATCACTCATTTCAGCTCAAAACCAATGACCCCTGGTCCACCATGAAGGCTCAAATTTTGGCAAAGATTGATGCCGCACTCAAGCCCCAACTCCTCGACTTCACTCACTATGACCTGATGTTCCACATTCCTCGGATTCTCCCTAAACCTGGCATGCCACTCATGTCTGACATCGACTACTCATTTCTACTGCAGCGTGCACGCAAAGTCAAGAACCACACTGTCGTCAACATCCTCGTCTACCAGAATGACACTGCAGAAGACAAAGAAAACAAACCTGTCGATGGAACTGCAGACATTGCAAAAGCCAAGAAGAGCGGTGGACGCCGACGAGACCCTGCAACACTACCTGGCAACATCAAGAAAATGGAGAAGATTCTCTTGCTACAAGAGAACTGGAAATGTCCGAAGCAGTAGGCAACGTGTCTGGGGACGTATTGTTATATTGAAGAAGACGGTAATCACTTTCCTCTCAGTTATGAACATCTGAATTGTTGGGCCGCCGCGATAGTAAGTGTTTTCATCAGCATGGCTTCTCATTTATTGACACCAAGATGGCTGCAGCTCAAAGGCGACGAGCATTTGACAATTCACGTACCACCGAATCACAGGTTATTTGACACGTGACCAAAAAAGGTCAACCCTGTCCTCCAACGACGCATTGACACTGAGACTGGCAAGAATACCAAGGGTGCTGCTGCTGCACTGGTCTTCAACTTCAGTTTTGGAAGGAAATCGTCGATATTTTCAAGCCACTCGCCCCGATTCCCAATACAGCAAATGAAAATGCTGTCGTTCCGCAAGTTCCAGTGCCCGATGCACCAGCACGACCAATGTACAACCTCCAATGTCCCACGCTTCTACAACCCACTCGAGCGCCAGGCCAGGATATGCCGATTGCTGAGTTTTGCATGGTATATGAGCTTGGGAGTGCCATCAAGGACAAATTTACCGAAAATTCTTATTTACATGCTCGGATCTTACGGTTTGTGACTATTGAGGAGCTGAAGGAGATGAAATTTTGGTTGGGAGAAATTGCGGCTTTGCGGGATGCAATAGATAGCTGGTCAAAAGAATTTTAGTTACCCTTACTTAGCAGATATGGACAATCACGAAAATACATATATTGATTCACAGAATCATTGACATATTGAGATGAACAAAACCATACTAGAAATAACCGGTGTGCGCAAAATACCCCTCAGCATCTTGAGCAGAAACTATGTCTAAAACTTCATACATATCAAAAAGAATCCCATCCCCGTTGTCTCCATCTGGCGTGGCATAGTAATCTTGATTGCGCCACAGAAAATGCTTGATTTTCGAAAAAGCTTCCTCGATTGGGTTGAAATCGGGTGAGTAGGGAGGCAAATATTCAAGGCATACACCAAATTGATCGACAAGCTCGAGTATTTCATCATTGTGGTGTATTTTAGCGTTGTCGAGTACGAGGACGCTGAGGGGTCCAGGGTAGGCACTACATTTAGGTAGCTGAAAAAATGGTCAGAATGAATGAGATATGCAAGTGATGAGAGACGTACAACGCCAAATTCAAGCCATTCCAAAAATGCTGCTTTAGTCAAGGACCCTTCCACTGATGTCGCAGATACAAATCCTTCGAGGGTGAGGACAGCAACGGTGGAGGTACGATGGCCCCAAACAAATGGCTGCTTCTTGCGGGAACGGCAACCTTTCCTCAACTGCCCATAATGCCTGCTCACAGTTCGCTCATCCCTCGATACTTCGTCTATGAATCCCAGCTCCTCCGGTGAATATTGAGCCATGCGAGCAATAAATTCTGCACGCCGAACATCATTCCACTCTTGGGCAATTCGCTGCAATTTCTTCTGGCTAACACCTGCACGATGGAGTTCGCGATGGATGGTTGTGAAGTTGATTGAAATGAACTGGTTGGTTTTGAGGAGATACTGGAGTTCATCAAGGAAATAATCGGGGTTTCGGTGAATAAGGTTGAGGAGATAATGAATGTCATTGTGATCGACAAGGCGAAGATGGCCACATAGGCTCTTTGAATCCGAAACAATGTCGCCTGTAGTGCGCCAGAGTTTGAGGACACAATACCAGGTACATTCGGAGAATCCACAGCAGTCGAGAATGTCTTCTAGATCCAGAAGATGACGTTCAAACAGCTTGATGGCTGCGATCTTGACATCATGGCTGATAGAATGGTACATGTATTGTTACAGGGTTGAGTTACAGTGTGGTTGAGACGACTAAAATTATGACTAAGTCCATATTCCTAATTGAACCAAATTCCGCGCGACTGACAAGAATTGTGCAAACGGCTGTAAATAAAAAAGTGCCAATTCCTGGGATTGAACCTAAGACCTTTAACACATCAACCCCATGGCTATAACCACTTGTCTACACAACTTTTTCTCAAACTGTGTAGGATTGCTTACAAGTTCTCACCCTGTCCGCAATATATTTCTTTATTTATTTCTTCATTTATTTCTTCATATTTATTGTTGTGTGAACAATCAACAATGTCACCTGATGCGTTCCATTCGTGCGCATGACCCTCAACAATCCACCAACATGCCCAATACCACAGCAACGCCAGCACGTGGCAACGACCCAAACGACGCCCAAGCAGCACCCAGCAGATCCTCAACGACGACCAGCAGCACCAAAACGGCGACCCGGAATGGGAGCAACAGAAGCAGTGTGGGTGGGGCTCCCACTCCCGCTGCAAAGGTATATTTTTCATTGATTTTTTTGCTACTAACTTATTTATGGTTACAGCGCAGCAACGGCCAGCAGCAACGGTGGCGGCAACAGCAGTAGCAGCAGATGACGGCGCAACCGCAACCGCCAGGACAGTAATGGACCCCACAAATCCACAACGCCACACCCACGCCCATGCCCACGCCCACACCCATGCCCACGCCAACGAAACGCAGCGCCGGCTAATGACAGGAGCGAGGGACAGTAACGAAGAAAAGTCGCAGTGGGGAGTGGTGCATCCACCCCCACTGCCAAAAGTGAGTATTTTCTTTATTTCTTTTACTTATGCGCCGCGCATACCCACACACCAGGCCACTGCCGGGCACAGAAGGAAGCCCACGAGTGTACATGCAACGGTGGCAGCAGCAGCAGCAACTGCGGCAACATCGGCAACCGCAGCAACATCAGCAACCGTGGCAACATCAGCAACCGTGGCAGCCGCAGCGACGCAAGAACCGGACGCAGCGGAGGGTGGTGCACCCACCCCCGCCACTTCATGAGTTTTTTTGTTATTCATTCATTTCTTTACTAACAATCATATTCTAAGTAGCTACAGGGATGACGAGGGACGATGACAACAGTAACGGCAGCACCAGCAACAGCAGCGTCAATGGCAACGGCAATGGCAACGACAGCAACAAGCGGCGGCAGCAACCAAGGACCACGAGCAAGGACGGACCGCCGCCCTCTCCCTCTCACCCCCATTTCCCCCTCCCTCTCACCCCCATTTTCCCCTCCATTTCCTCCCCATTTCCCCCTCCCTTTCTGCCCCGATTCCCCCTCCCTTGCTGCCCCGATTCCCCCTCCTTTGCCCCCCTGTTAACCCCTCCCTTGCCCTCCCCCATTCCCCCCGTTTCCCCCCCTCCGCCTCCCTCACCTCCCACTTTCCCCCCCCTTCTCACTTCCCCTCCCACTTTCCCCTTCCCCTCACTCTCACTCCCCCCCTTCCCCCCCTCTCCTTGCCCTTTTTTCCTTCTGTCCCCACCTTATCTTCTCCACCCCCTCCTTTAGTAATAATTATTTAGGTAATTTTGGAATAGTGATGTAGTTACAGAAAACTAACAAAAGTGTGAAATTTCATGAAAAACTGGCCAAAGATGGGCTGTCAAGACTGACTATTGTATGGCAGCTGTGATCAGACCAAGATCTGAACAAAATAATATGGCCTGGGAGTGAAAAAGGTAGCAACCCACACAGGAGATGGATGAGGATTTTTTGCAATCAAATAATATGCAGATATCCAGTCACATTTTGAAACCATTTGTGTTGTTATCTCAATTGTGGAAATATTGCAGAATAATATTATCTAAAAGTGGTATTCATACAGAAAATAGTGCACACAGAAAATACTACTTTATTGTTTTCATTATTGTGAGGATGTATTCAGAAAATAGAAAATGATTCAAATATTTAGGATTTTTAAACCAATATCTATGGCTTTTATTGTGAGTGCAGAATGTTAGGCTATTTGATCTCTAGATAATTGGGTCCTGGCTTGTGCCTGAATTATCTCAAGACCAAATATCTTGAAGATCTATCTAACTTCTGAAATATGACCAGACTATGTTTGCATTGACAAAGCCTGCATGGTTCTCCACATGGCCATTACTAGTGGGAGTTGGAACAAATGGAAAGCAACATTGTGGATTCCTATCATTATATCAATCATCATATATCAGACTATCTGTGTTGAACATGGTGCAATCCTGCTCCCCTGAATGTTTCTCAACAAAATCTTGTCATGGTTGAACATGATAGGCATGGGAACCCTCATTATAAATGTGCATTTAATACTCAAGTAAGTTCTACTTCAATCATTTACTCGGCTGATACTGAAACACATTGTATAGGCATGTGAGCAGTTGAATGCATGGGTAGGAGGATTTCAGACCATTCTGAAAAGAATGACTGTGGGCAACTTTAACTGGTTTTTGCATACAATGCTGTTGCTTCATACAGAGCGAGTGATCAAAAGGCAGACAGAAAAGCAGAAGAGGAGAGAGGAAATAGATTCTGATGGTGATGATGATAGTGACATTCATGATGGAATTGACATTGACAGAGAAGGCTAGCAATTGCATCATAGGTTTTTCATTAACAGGAAATATGCAGTTCAGATGTTGTCTTTATATATATATCATCTTGAACAAATTGTGAGGGCTTGAACTGAGTGAGTGTTGAAACCAACTATTTCAACATTCCATATATCATACAATTGTATGATGATAAAAATGTTTCTAAATAATAGAATACTGCTTGTGACAATATTCACTAATATGAAATATTACATAATTTAGTGGCTTGTAACAGTAACAGTATGCACAGTCTGTGACTGTGCATACTCAAGGTTGCATGTCATACAACCTTTCTTCAGAATTGAGCACTTCTAATTACAAGAACTGATATAATAATACTGGTATTTGATATGACTATGATAAATACAATCAGATAGGGGACCATTAGTTTTGCATGGACTTAAGAGTTATTAAATATGGAGTGTGGGGAAATATTACCTAAAATAAATAATATGCTCTTGTGACTTCTAAGACCCCTGGCAGTTTTAGAATTGCATTATCTACAAAATTGGGTTAGTAAATTACAAAGTGGTCGATGAAAGCTGGCGGTTTAGAAATTTGTATAAGGTTTCTACCTGAATTTCAACTGGATTCCTTCATAAAAAGTATGCTAAAATGTTGATTTCTGTTTATGATGCTTTCATGTCTAGTTTATGTCATGAACCCATGAAATACATAATAGTTACTTTGTTATGATCATCATTCATCAGTCCATGAAAAGTCCGGATAAAGTCCACATGGAGTCCACATGGAGTCCATCTTGAATCTGTTCTTGCATAGTCCATGTCTTGTCCATGTGGAGTCCATGTGGAATCCATGTGGAAGCTTTATCCTGAAAATCATTTATCAGTCCATCAAAAGTCCAGACAAAGTCCACCAATAGTCCACCATGAGTCCAGTCCTACATGTGGACTCCATGTGGAGTCCACCTGGAGTGGACTGGGGGTGGACAAATTTTGGTAGGACTAAAGGTGGACTGAAGGTGGACTGGAGGCGGACTGGAGGTGGACTGGAGGTGGACAATGTGGACTGAAGGTGGACTGAAGGTGGATTCCATGTGGATTCCCAGGGGAGTGATAAATACAGGAAAATGCTTTTGATTTGGGAAATCTTCAGAATTCGACAATGTCACAAGCCACCTCGACTGCAGAGGAAGAGCATCCACCGTATGCATTCGAATCTGGGGATAGTCTGTTAGCATTGATGAAGAAATACAACGTACGTCAACTGTTTGCTTCAGAATCCCGCCGAAGATGGTTAATTATTTGTATATAAAGATGACCATAGCACCAGCACCTCAAAGCACCAGTGGCGGCAATACCAGCCAGTTACAGCAGTGGTGGCAGCAAGTGTGGTGGGGTGCGGTGACAGTGTGGGATGGGAGAGCGGGAGAGAAACCATTAGCACATCCAGATGTATACAAGTTTTCGGATCAATACATTTCTTTTTAACATAACGAAATGGCGATCCTAAGTAATAAATAAGGAATATATATATAATATAATTGCAGGTGGACAGCAAACTATACACTCCTACATAGTACTCTATAGGTAGCCTGCAAAGCTATGTGATGATACATAGAGCCCAGGTGGCGCTATGTAGCACTACAAATTGGGGACCTCACGAGTATGCTATGAGTGCTATGGCTGCTATGACTAAGCTACATAGCGCTGGCTCGCGGATCAGGTTTTGCTGATGTGTATGGTCCCAGGGCAAACCGGACTGCCTTGTGAGGGGTTCCACGTCATCGTAGATTTTCTTTAACTGTTTTTCAACATCAGTAGATGACAATATTGCAAGTAAGAATGGACTTACATTTGCCCATTTAGTTTGGCAAGAACCAGCTGACTTGGGCCCCCCCCTTTCAGGAGGGGTCTGAGCCATTGCTGCTGCCGCTGCATTCCATGTTGTTTTCCTGAAATTTCCACCATCACCAGCCTCTGCTTTGTGCTGCAAGAGGAAGTCAACAAGGGCATGGATGTCTTTGCCAGTCCATTGTGCACAAGGAGTCTTGGGGTCATCAGACTTGGCCTTTGCCTTTGCCTTGCCTGTTGACTTTTTCGACGCCAACCCCATCAACAGTGTCAGCCCACCCAAAACAAAGAAGCAGGGTTTGTCAGCAGCACGGCATGTCCGGCATGTCTTGCAAAACTTACATGCCTAAACAAGCTCAGTGCTGAAACCAGGATTTAGTTCGGTTCCATGACTTAGTCACATGGGAGTACTGATCTAATACTATGGATGTTATGATAAATCAGTACTGAGCCTCCACCCCTGGTTCAGTACTGGTCGACTGCCAGTGGCTCACTTGCCCAGTTTCAATTTATATTACATTTATATTTATTTATTTTCCATATTACGGATAAATGGGGTACATATAACAAAGATATATTCTAATGACGAACAGCTGACTGACCATCCACCTCTTTGTCGTCTTGCTTACATCCTACGTTATCTCTGTCAAACAATGTCATATGTTATCTCCGTCAAACAAAGACATGGACGTCTTGCTTACGTCATTTGCTATCTCCGTCAACTGCTCTCCAATTCTCTGCCATATCCCTGTCTCAGATCCTTCCACCTCCTTTCCGATCACAAATGTCTCATTCTTTCCATTTCTCTTTCATGTACATGTCTCATTCTTTCCATTTCTCTTAAATTTCTCTTAAGTCATTCCTGCCCTTTCCTGCATCTCTCCAACTTCCTGCCCAGCGTCCACTTCACTATGCCGGGTTTTTCACATGTTTCCGGCTTCATCCCTTGCTCAAACATTCGACGTCTTTTGACTGACAAGCCTCGGACATTAACCATGGATGCCGAGATCGTCATAGGAACGTCTGGTCCTAGCGACGACACTACCGTTCTCACTGTGATGGCACTCCTCCAATATTTCCTGCCATTGGATACCACCTTCGATCCTGGCCTTCATTTTGTAGAAGGGCGCATGTGTTCGATGGATGACTCTGTATCCGTAGGGGATGGTTTTCATTTCGGTGATTACGACTTCGCCATTGAAGCTGAACCATTGCACCCCATCGTTGGTGACCCCGACATTGCGCCTCTCCAGCCTTTGTTCACCATTGCTGGCATTGTAAGCACTTCTTTCATCCTCTCTAGAGACATTTTTTCTAAAGCACTGTTTGCAGACAGGCCCGCAACGGAATGATCGCGAGTTCCAATTCAATGTCAAGCAATGGTGCGTCGGCCAGCAACGAAAATCAGGCCATATATGCAGGTTCCCCCAGATGAACCGTCGTTTTCGTGACAAGGCCCTGACTCCCCGTCAAGGGGCGTCTGTCTGCCTTACAGGGTCCATCACGTCTCCTTCTGTCCTTTCAGAGGGAGATGAACCTCTGAAAAGAATTGTGCTGGATGTAAGCGACATTGCATTCTTGGCGGCCGATTCACAGCCTGTACCGGCTTCTGCTGTGAAAGGTGAGATCACCGTCCGTCATCCCTTCCAAACTCCTTTGACCTTACATAGGAAAAGCGTCTAAATTCACATGGGGTTCTAGCACCACTGCCTCCTCGAAAGGCAAACGGCACCGTGATGACGGCTGTTGACCGATCACTGAAGTCTATCTGAAACATTCCTACGCTATCTCCTTCTATCTTTAACCATGTATAAATATGCATGTGTGCGTAAATGCACTCAGTTTGCCACCCCACCATGCTTCTATGCCTCTACAAAAACAACGTGAACGTGAACGTGGTCGCATCCAACGTAGAGATGAAAACTATAATTCACAACAAGTTGAAATGAAGAAACGTCGCAGGGCCACTTCACGTACAGAAAGGAATTTGTCTGATGCGGATTGGTGGAATTCGTTCAACACCAGCATGTCCTGCAATCGTTGGCAACGCCCCACATGGAACCGTACATGCCCCTGTTGCTCCGCCAAACTTCTGAAGAGTGAAGACAACTCCTTCTGTTGTAACAATGGAAAATGGCTCTTGCCCCCCCTGCCTCCCCTGCCTCAACATCTCAAATCATTGTTGGACGATGGGCATCTTTCGAAGCATCTATCTACACAATCTCGCCGACTTAACAACTTATTTTCATTCACAGCCATTGGCGCCACTGGTGGTTTCTCTCACTTCCAATCAGGGCCCGCCTCCGTGTCCATCACAGGCAGGACATATCATCGTATTTTTGATGTCCGCATGCAAAATCATAGCATGCACTGGTTTTTGTATGATGAGCATGCACGCAAATCGACAGGCCACACTTTCAATGTTCCCTTACCTTGGATTCGCCCTCTTAAGGCAGACTTGAATGTCTGTAATCTGTATGTTCGTCACCTCCATCGTTTCTCTAATGCACCCGATTGCCGTTCATGTACGTTGGAACTTCGGGACTTCTCCTCAGGTGGGGACTTCGCTGCCATCCTGTGACGTGGCAGGGATGTCCCAAACAAGGCTGTGGGACGTCCCACAAGCTGGCAGGGATGTCCCAGACAAGGCTGTGGGATGTCCCACAAGATGACAGGGATGTCCGAAAGCCTCAGCTGCAAGCTGACAGGGACATCCCAGACAAGCCTGTGGGATGTCCCAATAAAGCCTCTGTGAGATGTCTCCTTACCCAAGTCCACTGTCCTCAAGACACACTCTAATTTCAGATCTCTCCTCTGCATCTGCTTCCCAGTCAGCCATTGTATGCACAGCCAATAATGTAATAACCACTGATATCCTGATCAAATGCTCTTCATAATACACGTGTTTAATTTTTAGCTCAGCCTCCTCTGCGTATGTAGCCCTACTTTTCTTTGTATATCATGCATGCTCTGCTCACTTACTCCCCTACAAGCTTCAGCTTGCCACATGCACTAGGGATTGGTTTACTAGAAGCACACCCTCAATCCTCCCCCTCAATCCCATCTCATTACCCAACATCTCCAGCACTTTTCCTGTCCCACTCCTTCTGTCTTTATATGTGGAAACAACTGCTGTATCTTCACACCCTGCCACTGACCTTGAAGGACAATCAGCTCTGTGACTCTCCAAAGAAGAAGTATGTACAATCTTATACTATGCCATAGCACCCATGGTACCCATAGTGGCCATGACAAGGCCTGGAAATTTATAATTAGATGCTGTCATCACTCTGAGTTTTCTATTGAATAGCTAGGGAAGGGATGTCCCAAATGCCCCCAGACACCCCCTCTGTGTGGGATGTCCCAAGGGACATGGGACATCCCACAACACCAAATGTTGTCCCATGGGCCATCCCATACACCGGACCAGGGACAATGGGACGTCCCAACGTATCGTCCCAGGGACAATGGTTTCGTCCCAGGGCTGCCCAGTACTTTTACCAACATGTAGATGGTTCAGTACTAGAGGTGAGTTGTAACTAGTTGTTCAGGTTTGGGGGTAGCCTGAAGTGACCATGACGACTGCTCCACTTCTGGCAGTTCTGATTCTACACCACCCCTTTTGTTGACTCAACGCATTTGGTATCGATGTTGCGTACTCACCGATAGTCGCTTTCTAATTTTTGGCCGGCTTGCTTCCGAATATCTTTGCGACATGTATTCACATGTTGAAGAAGAACGGCTGTCTTACCATCGACGTTCTCTCGAAGCCTTACAAAACCATGACAGTGACGATGCAGACATTTGCCAACACGATCTCATCTTACCTGCCAGCTTCATCGGTTCACGTAAATGGGCTGCTGAACAAACAGCAGACAGTTTGGCACTTGCTCGCGTCTATGGCCGTCCTTCCCTTTTTATCACAATGACATGCAATCCTGACTGGCCTGAAATTACGGAACATCTCATGTATGGCCAGCGTTCATGTGATGCCCCTGTTGTCATCGCACGGTCTTTCAAACTACGGTTACAGCATTTAATGAACATCTTGAAAATGAGATTCGGACAGTGGATATATATCATAAAGGTCATTGAATTTCAGAAGCGTGGTCTACCGCACGGCCACATCATCTTGAAAGTAAGCCCATCAGTTTTTTATCCAACCCACTGCTAAACGGTAAGTTAACTGCTAGGTATTGCCTGAATTACCTTTCAAAAACATTGACAAACTCATCAAAGCTGAGCTACCCACCGACAATGACCAGCTCCGAGCCAAAATCCGCAAATATATGACTCACTCTCAAGACCACTTATCCCACGAAAACAGCCGCTGTCGAAAAGGCTCAACTTGCATTTATGGCTTTCCACACCCTATCACACCCACGACTTGGATAGACAACGAAGGTCACATTCATTATAAGCGTTCCACTCATGACGATCATTGGATTGCATCACACATCCCAGAGCTCATAGATGAGCTTGATTGTCACATCTTTGTTGACGTCACCTTCACCTCCACGCTCTTCAGTTATCTCTACAAATACCTGCACAAAGGCCCTGACCGTGCATGGTACACCCTGCAAAACGATGGTGAACATAGTATAAAGGAGCTCAATGACTATGTTGACGGTCATTACCTTTCTGCTGAAGAAAGCGCATGGAGAATATTAGGCTTTGATATCATGTCAAAAGAACCCAGTGTTACATCCCTCCCTGTCCATCTTCCTTCCGGTAACATCCCGAAATTTACCGGTGGCAAACAGCAAGACATTGACACTACGTCTCTCCTGGTCCGATACTTTCACCGACCACACAACATCCAATTCGACACTCTCAAATACAACGAATATTTTGAACAATTCGTGCTGTACAAATGGGATGGCCATGAACTGTTGAATGCAGATGAGTTTGCTGAACACCCCATCCGCAACTGCATTCATAATAAGGCATGCTCTCGCCGCATCGGTTCTAAGGTGACACGTCTTCAGCTCATCCCACCTACTGCTGGTGAGCTCTTCTACCTTTGCTCACTTTTGCTCCATCGCCCTGGCCGTGACTTCATACAAATGAGAACAATCAATGGCGTTGTCTATGACACATTCCAACAAGCTGCCATCCACCTTGGTCTTTTCACTAACAAAAATGAAGGGTTTTACGCCCTGAAAGAAGCTGTCAAATGTTTTCAGACTCCTCCACAATTACGGTTCCTGTTTTTATGCATCACTCTCGAAGGGTATGCAGCATTACCCCTGTGGAACAAATTCTTTGACGACCTCTCTCTTGATTTTCGTCTTCACTCATCTTCCAACGAACATGCTCATGACCAAACCCTTGATCACATCGCACAGCACTTGCAAGAGGCCGGCCACAGACTATGAGACTACAGCCTCCCAGAACCACAGAACCGATCTCCTGAAATCGTTGCTGAATTAGACTATTTTGCAACGAAGATGGACGACCTTAAACAAGACACCGCTTATGCAGAATCTGTGATGAACAGTGAACAACGACAAATCTACGACGACATGATTCACAATGTTGTTTCCCATCAAGAAAACCCTGAAATTTACATTTCTCCGACTTTTATTGAAGGTAAACCTGGCCGGGGCAAGACATTTGTCATTGACGCAGTCGCATCTCATTTGCGACTGCTAGGCTTGCTGGTTATGATTGTGGCCACCAGTGCTCTATCAGCAACATTGTATGATCATGGTCGTACTGCCCACAACCTTTTTCGCATCCCTGTCACCGATGTCTGTTCCTTATTTCCCTTCCTTCCTTCCCATAACTGACTCATCCGTCATAGGATAATTGTGACATCCATTCCAACATCTCATTGAACTCCCATCGCGCTCATCTTATTGCTTCCACAGCAGTTATCATTTGGGACGAACTTCCTGGTTGTACACTTGCCACGTTGGAGTGCACAGATGAAATTTGCTGTTCCATCATGAAAAAGCACTTACCGTTCGGTGGCATCCCATTCATTGGCGTTGGCGACTTCCGCCAGGTTGCCCCTGTCATTAAAGGTTGTGGCAAGACCGCGACCATTCTCGCATCCATCAAAAAATCATATCTTTGGCAATCATTCCATCCATACTCTCTACACACTCCCCACCGAAGCAGTCGTGATCTGGAATACACCTCCTTCGTCGATGTAATTGGTGAAGATTTCAAAAATCCCGTTGCTAACTTTCACATCTTACAACGTGTTGACAATGAAGATACCGCTCTGCAATTCCTCTACCCACCCACAACACTGAATGACCCCTTTGCATGCCTCCGACGTGCCTTTCTTACCCCAAAAAATCACTTCGTTGACAACTTCAATGCTAAAATATTAGTTTTGCTTGATGGACCAGAATGTAATTCTCATTCTCTCCATTTGATCCTTTTTGCTGACACTGGTGATAGACAGCTACTTAAGTGCAGATGCGATCAAGGAGAATGGTGGATTTGACCGGGATGCCACTGAAATTGACCTTGATTACCTATCTTCCTTAATGCAGAATGGCGTCCCACCCCACAACCTCATCTTAAAACGTGGATGTGTGTGCACCGTCACGCGCAATATGAGTGTCAAAAATCACTTGGTGAAAAATGCCAGAGTCATTGTTGATGCCCTTCACCATTGCTACGTCACTGTCCGTGTCCTCAACAACCGCACCCAACAATTGGGTACATTGTATGCTTCGGATCCGTTTTGAATTTCATCCACCTTTCACTACCTGGACAGTCACACGGATTCAGATACCCCTCCGACCTGCCTATGCATGCACTTTTCACGCTTGCCTTGGCCTTACCCTAGACAAAACTGTTCTTGACCTCCGTACACCTGTCTTTGCCCACGGTCAACTGTACACTGCATTATCGCGCATCAGAAGAAAAGAAGATTCCCGCGTGCTCCTGTCTAACAACATTGCAAATGATTCACTAACCACTAATATCATTGACGAAAGTCTCCTTCTGTAATTTTATTTGCATCACAATCACTAAAAGAATGATAACGAGAACAATAATTGTAATTGTACATTCCTGACCAATACACGGCAAAGCCGACATAGCTTGTTATTTATTATTCTGGGGCCATTTATACAGTACATTTTGCTACCGCCATTGTGCTGCTGCTGCCACCACTACTTACAGCTACCACCGCTGCCGCCTTGCCACTGCTGTTACCGTTGCTGTGCTGATCATCTGCATCGCCGTTGTTGTAATGGCCATCTTGTCTGTGGTTGTGGTTATCACTGCCGTTGTTGTTGTTGGCACCGTTGTTGTTGTTGGTGCCGTTGTTGTCATTGTTGCCATTGTTGTTGTCGTGCTGAGAGGAGTAGAGGTGGGTGGGGGGATGATGAGGCGGTATTGATGTCGAGGTGGTGGAGAGAAGTTGAACTGTAGACAAACAAGACCAAAGTAAAGATATGGAATTTTGCCACGGTAAGCAACAAACAACGCCAAAGGAAAGACTTAAAGAATTTCACCAAGTAACAACAGGACATGCTTCATATTACATTTATGACATAGGCTTTTAGAGAGCGTGAGAGAACTAATGATAAACAGATGTTTATATCTGCTTATAAGAGCGAGGAAGACTCAGTTAAGGCAGCAGGGGCTCAGAAACTCAGATTGAACACTACAGTGAGTTCCAAGGCCAAATCCTGAGGCCTGATCCAGTGTTGAGTCAAGAACTGATCAGCCCCTGGTTCATATCACTTGACTGTCATTAGGGAAGGCCCAGAATGAACCAAGCAAAGGGCTAATTACTGACTGAGGCCCAGGCCCGAGCCATGCCTGTGAACTGAGGGATGATCTGCCGATTTGTCATATCCCCAGCTCAGCATTCATCTGGGATCGAATTTGTGCCACATCACCCATGTTTGACCAAAATGTCTATAGCCCTAATCTAGTACTATGACCAATTGGCCGTGTAGGTAACCGAGTTGCTGAACAGGCCCTTATCTTGTGAAATCTAGCTGACTGGCAACACAAATAACGAACAGTTTGACCACGTGCATTCAATCTCAGTATGGCAATCGAGAGTGATCTGCTCAAAAATTTAGATTACAGAGCCACACTGACCTTGAACCTAGGCAACAGCCGAAAATAAAAAGTAAAAATCATTTTATGTGTGACACATTTTCAAGGGTTTGATTCAGTTTAAAAAAAAATTGCAAATCATGTCGGCGTTGAGCAGTGTCATAGGGTAAATTGTGGCTATCAACATAGCTAAGGAAAGTACATGGTGTGTCAGTATGGAGGGGGACATGTAAGGATACATAAAAAGGAAAGGGAAGGAGTATCCGGCACACGGTGCTCAAGGGAGGGGTTGGATGGCCGGGGGGGGGCGAAGGGGACGGGGTAGTTTCGGATGAGGGCAGGCAGCTGTGTATAAGGGCAGGGGAGTTGCATATGGGGGCAGGGTAGTCACGGATGGGGGCAGGGTAGTTGCGGCTGGAGGAATAGCTGTGTGAGGGTGGATGTTGTGGTCAGCGGGATAGCACCTACGCTTGGTAGTTGTAACATGTAGCCTTGCATAAAATAAGAAGGGTAAGAGGCCAGGGTCGCGCGAAAAGTCGCGAAAAGTCGCGAACGTTTGTGTGGGCGCGTTGAGCATTGATTCTGTAAATAGGTGGTGTAACTGCAGTTGTAATGTGTGATTGTAAAGAAAATATACCTGTGATTGAACTAGAAGCTGAAACCAGACGCGAAGGGTGCATGAAAAGTCACCAACATTGGCTATTGGTCACACGAAGTAGGGAATGCAGGAATGCGAAAAGCAGCGGTGAATGTTTTTGAAAAGCACAGGAGGGTTGGAAAGATGAGCAGTGAGATCTGTGAGACTGCGCAAGCAGGGGAAGGGTGAATGAGAAGACAGTAGCCACCATGGTATTGTGAATATTTTCGGTAAGTTCATCTGGACCTTCTGTCATTGCGTTCGAGATGTACGACATTGTTGTTTCAATGCAGGCTAGTGAGTGGGGAATGAATAAAGATTCAACCACCAAGGCAGTGAATGCGCACCAATTCTGTGGGCAGCCTGAGAAGCGTGAGTTTATCAGCCATGGCACATAGAAGGGTGTAAGATGAAACGAACCTGCTGCCACACCCGAAGTTCTGCGAGAGGTGCGAAGATACAAAATTCATCAATAGAAATAGGCGAGGAGTGGCTGTCGGGAAGAGGGACAGATATGTTCTGAAACAAAGGTCAGATTGAGGGCAAAGTGATGGAAAAAGACTCACAAATTGGATTGTAGGTCAGTCTTCCTTGCTGTCCCAAATATATTCCCAAATATTCTGCTTGTTTTCTCAGAAAGAAATGGAGAAATGAGCTGTTTGAAGTACTTGCCTGCCGTAGGACATTATCTTGAAAGTCCATCTCAACTGTGAACATGGCCTGCAGTCGGGTCAGTTGTTGGAGCAAGTGGTGATATCTACAAGTGCTGTAGAGAGAAGAACTGATGAGATGCAGTATATTATTGAGCGTGGATGTGACATGATTGAAGACGGCAAACATGGCGGTGAGTGTGAGTGACTTGGTGACAGTCACTGAAATTGCAACGTGTCAGCTGCTACGGTCCACCATCCATCGTATGCTTCGAAAAAACCAACACAAGCCCCACCGTACGTTTCTTCATTTGTGCGCTCATATCACATCAATTCTCAAGCTCCGGATGCAGAAATTCGTGGACCATTGACCTCATACTACAAGTTAGGTCTGAGGGATGTTGATATTGTACAACTTCTCAAATGTCACTACAATACAGAGAAATATGGCCTTAGGTACGTACTTCTTAAGCTTCAATATAGCCCTGCTCATCGTTTGTAGTGTGGTCACTCTCTGGTGACTTTGCAAAGCATGGAAGTTATTGTCAACCCGTCAACAAAAGCACACTCACAACACGATATATGACAAAGTACTTGAGATTCACAAATGGTTTCCCACTCGAGGTGCCGAAACAATACGCAAGGCCCTGCGAGAAATACATGGCGATCATGTGCCCAGGTATATGAGCATCATTTTGTTTTGTCATCATGTTTTTGATTTTCATATAGACAACTTATCAACAGCCTGTTGAAGACTGTTGAGAAAGATGCTGTCGAATCCCGTCGTGGCCATGGTTTCAAGCGATGATGATTTTGGGCAGCAGGTGTGAACAATGTTTGGCCGCAAGACCAACACAACAATTGGGGGCGCTTCGGTCTCTGGCTGCATGCAAGCATTGAGGCATTCTCTGGTGAAATTAATTTGATGCGCATCTGGTGGAACAACAGAAACCCGAAACTTATTATTCGCTACTATCTTGAGACGTGTCGAAGGATTGGTGGTAAGAAAAAATCTCAGACATCTCATTTTCATTCACGATCTGTTGTAGGTGTACCCATAATCACTCAGAGTGATCCCAGATCAGAGAACAATGGCGTGGCAAATGCTCACACAAGAATCCATCACCATTTCAATCCCACACTTGTTGATACACTGCAACATTGCTTCACCAAAGGACACAACAACATTCTTTCAGAAATCAAATGGTCCGTTTTTTGTCGTGATTTCTCCCCAGGATTTGAGGACATTCTCAAACTCGGCATGCATAATGGATGGTATGACATTAATGATCCACTCGAAAGATATGTGTTCATTGTATATCCATTTACAGCCGTTTGCATAATTCTTGGCAGTAAATGCACTTTTTTCAATCAATTAAGAAATATGGACTTGGTGGAATTTCCAATGCTGAATCTTGTATCTCATGAAATACTGCATGGATTGAGATGGGTATAGAGGGAAAGTTGTACTATTCTTGAAGGGCTATCTGCTCCTGTAATTATATTTAGAACAATATTTAGTGGATGATGAGTTGTAGATGAAACAAGAGGTAAACCAGTACTTTTTAACACCCAAAATGATATTGTCAAATTATGGCATCAAATGAGCTCCTATGAAGAAGATTGTAGGGAGAAATTTGTCCATTTTTTCAAGGGCTAGAAGTACATATACCGTGTTTTTCTTTATTTTTGTTCTGCGAGTCCATATTTATGATTCTTGTGGTATTTCACTCCCATGCAGACAAACATAATATAGATGCATTATAGACTCACAGAACAAAAATAAAGAAAAACACGGTATATGTACTTCTAGCCCTTGAAAAAATGGACAAATTTCTCCCTGCAATCTTCTTCATAGGAGCTCATTTGATGCCATAATTTGACAATATCATTTTGGGTGTTAAAAAGTACTGGTTTACCTCTTGTTTCATCTACAACTCATCATCCACTAAATATTGTTCTAAATATAATTACAGGAGCAGATAGCCCTTCAAGAATAGTACAACTTTCCCTCTATACCCATCTCAATCCATGCAGTATTTCATGAGATACAAGATTCAGCATTGGAAATTCCACCAAGTCCATATTTCTTAATTGATTGAAAAAAGTGCATTTACTGCCAAGAATTATGCAAACAGCTGTAATATGCTCTTAACTGTGTTTAGTCTTGTTTTTCGGTGGTTAGCCATTCCCTGGCTCCAGTCCAAGATAGATGACTGGGTTCGTTTCAAGAACCGGTCTGCTCCACGTGCTATGAAAAACAAGATACTTCCTCATGGCATCCCCATGCTAATCCATACCAATCCTGCTCACTTCAGCGCACTTGATTTTAAGGTAATCTTGCTCCTTCTTTTCTTTCTTTGTTACTGATATTCATAGATTCCTGTTCCCCCCGAGGTCTTCAATGACATTGAAGCGGAATATGCACCACCACATCATCCCATTTTCGAATTGGTGCCTGAGCCCTTTCATCAACATGCCGATATTCTCTATTCTCAACTTGGCAGACCTGTTGTCTCTTCAGAGACTTTCTGGGACACTTACCGCAGACTGGTGGATCTTTTTCACAATGATCAAGGTGAAGAACTAGCACAAGTCCTTGCTTCGCATCAAGAGACTGCGAGACGACTTGAAGAAGATAACATAATGCTGGTGTTACCAAATCTCAAGCCTTTCCAAAACAGTCCTGGCATGATTGGACCGAGAAGCCAATATATCAGTGGCCTGGTGGAATCCAGCAGCGCAGGTGCACAAGTGGAACCTGAGTATGCAGATTTCACCACCAGGAGACTGAAGATGAGGTGCCAGTCGATCATGCTTAGCTTACTCTTGTCACGCATCTGTTTTTCTTTTCTAAATAAAATTATTTTCGCATCGTCAAGGATCTAACTATCGCTATGACTATCTAAAAAATTGGAAATATAATGGTATAAATCTGAATGCCAACTATGTCCATCTACTTATTTCCATATAGAAAAGCATCAGTCGTAGATATGTACCCAGGGTCAAGAAGATCATTTCCAGCATTTCCAGAGAGATTTTTCAGGCTGAAGAACTGGCAGAATTCATTGCAGGCATGGTCCCAAGGAAACTTCGTGTGTGTGGATGCAATATTGCCATCAGAGAAAATGATTCCAGCAGAACTGTATGTTAGTATCTACTGGACAATACTACCATTTTTTTGGAGTGAAGGGAATGTTGATGAGCCACATTTATAGCACAATAATCGAGCATATAATTTGGTCAACTGTGAATCAGCTGCTGACAACTGGATTTTGAATCCGGATGAGGAGGGTGATGTAGAGGAAGAAGATGACGATGGTGTTGCAGAATGGCCTGAAAATCCCCGATGAAAGCATTGCCACCAGTCTTGAGGTACTGCACATGCTGGCAGAAGGCAAGGAATTCTGCACACTTGGCTGTGTCACCTTGGAGATGGTGAAAAGGTTTGACAGAACTATTTCCAATGTACTTAATGAAAGCTCCATCGGCCGTTTCATCGATAACTTCTTCAATGATATATGTATCATGAGTTCCATTCTCAAGCACAGCAAGGGCTGTCTCAATGAAACGCATCTGTGGGATTTCAAATGTTGGTTTTCCGTGAGCCTGAATGTACCTGTCAATAAACTCATAGACAAGCGCCATTAAAGCTGCTGCCCATCGCAAACAATTGATTTCAGCGCTAAGTTTTGTGACTTGCGTAGCGCTGTCATATACAAGACATTTCTCTGAACCATTACTTCGATACCAGCATTGTTTGAGGCAGATTGAGTGGGACTCCCCAATAACAATGTGGTCTGTATGGCCAAATGTCGCCTTCTTGAAACCACCATATTGTGCAGAAGCTTGAGGGTCAAATATGATATTTGCCGTAACTGGCCCTGCACAATCTCTGATAGCATTGAAGGCTCGTGCATGAGAAACAAGCCTTTCGAATGATGTGGCACTTGTTGGATATAGAGTGCATTTCACAGAAATCGTGTTCACTAATACAGTTGGTCAGTAATGGTAAATGATAGGCATATAAGGATAGGACACATGCAAAGGGATGCGACTGTCTTCTTAGAGGGGCCTTTTTGAGCACGAAGTGCTCGTCGTACATCTGCGGCACTCAGCAAGTCAAAGTCCTGAGTCAATACTGGATGTGTAGGGGATTCTGGACTCGGAGATGGTGCACGCAATATGGTATTGTTCACAGAGGCAGGGCCTGGCCTGGGTGGTCTTGTGCGAGACTGTGACTTAAGACCTGTCTTCTGTATGCATGCTATCAGATGCAGAGAACTATGTCGTAAGAACATGTCTCACTGATAGATGACGTTTTCGCACAAGTGTCCCTTCCCATTCCTCAGAACGAGCACAAGAGACTTCTGGCCCAAACAAGTCATTTTCATCTTGATCACTCAGCTGCGTCGTAGATGTGGGGGGCAGAATCATAAGAGGTTTGTATACAGGTGTAGGCTATACCAAAAAGAAGGACTGTCAGCTACAAGATAGAGTCTCTAGCCAAAATTTTCACCTTGTCATCCTCGATGTCTTCGAGGTATTGAAGTATATCCAACAATTTATCGTAGGCTATCTCAAGGTATAACTCCACCCCTTTACCAGCGTAAAACTGGATTGCTTTGGATTTTCCTCTCGCTACGAAAAATTTGGCGGTGATTGCATCAATATCTAACCCCCCCGGCAAGGGCCTAAGTTCGACCCAGTCCTTTGTGTGAAGCCTTGTTTCCTCTACTGTGAGCTGGGCACCCCTGGACCACACAACAAAGATGGGCAGTAACATCAAGAAACAGATATCCTTGAGATCCTTGACACCAATGTGAACAGGTATGTTGTTGATTGTTTTGGAGATATTCTGCATGCAAGTGACAACTGAGGCCAGTCACTGTGGGATAAATAGTGTACACTTACAGAGACCATCGTTGGTTTACTGTTGGCTTTCCCTGGTTTCAACGACATCATGGACACTTTGACAACCACCAGCTCAAAGTTATTTGAACTAAAGGCACGGTTAGCATAGAAATCATGCATATCATTGTACATCTTATGAGCCTCCTGATAGCCAGGCTGTGCCAGAGCATTGGCCAGAAAGTTTGGTATCTCAGGAGCATGGGTTGGAAGAACAAGTGGACTGGGTGCAGAAACTGCACTCCTTGTTGGCCATGGCTGCCGGTGTGTGACCTGAAGGCTTTGCTGGACTCGTGAACTATTGAAGACCAAAGGGTGTTGTCCAACTCGGGATGGATGGGATGTACCTTGTCCATAATCATTCATTCAGCTCAGAGTCAAGACAAGGGAACACAGGAAATTTTCAACCTTCCCGTTGGGCAGCAACAATGGCTTTTTGGATACTAGCACCAGCCCGCCAATTGTGGACCTGGTCACTGGCCCCCACATCCAGAGTGATCTGCCTTGCTGTATTTAAAAAATCAATGAAGAGTCGACTTTGGCAACAATCAAACTGCATACCTCAAGTGCCTTCACGAGACAGAGTTACCGATTTCTCAAGGTGATACTCACGACAACCCACACACAGCCATTTCCCTGGACGACCAGGCATTCGATCTTGCATGTAGAAGAGCTTGGTGCCAGCATTGAAAGATTGTTTGCAGCACTGGCAAACAGGCCTTATATCGACGCCAGTTGTGAAATCAGCCAAGTTGTCAGTAGGGGTGGACATCATCGCCAAGTTCAAGTTTGAACGAAGTTCAGAGTTCTGCAAGCCACATCAGCCTGTATGACAACCTTTGCACCACATCCTTGCACAGTCTCACCACTTGTCTTTCCAACCCTCCTATGACTCGGAATCACTAGATTCACTACGAATCACTACCCAAATCACTGTCCATGCTTTTGCTCATATGACACCTCCTGGTGAGGTACATTCATTTCCAAAGTTCACAACTCAGCATTGTAAGTCTTACTCATTTCCTCACTTCCAATACCCATTGGAGGTGTCAAACCAGATTCAAACAGTCACAGAACGGCTTAAAAATGATCCTAGGTGCTTTTCAAAAACATTCACTGCTGCTTTTCACGTTCCCGCGTTCCCTACTTCTCCTGACCAATAGCCAACATTGGCAACTTTTCGTGCACCCTTTGTGTCTGGTTTCAGCTTCTAGTTCAATCATAGGTATATTTTCTTTACAATCACGTGTTACAACTGCAGTTACACCACCTATTTACAGAATCAATGCTCAACGCACCCACACAAATGTTCGCAACTTTTCACAACTTTTTGCACGACCCTGGCCTCTTACCCTTCTTATTTTATGCAAGGCTACATGTTACAACTACCAAGCGTAGGTGCTATCCCACTGACCGCAACATCCACCCTCACACAGCTATTCCTCCAGCCGCAACTACCCCGCCCCCATATGCAACTCCCCTGCCCTTATACACAGCTGCCTGCCCTCATCCGCAACTACCCCGTCCCCTTCGCCCCCCCCCGGCCATCCAACCCCTCCCTTGAGCACCGTGTGCCGGATACTCCTTCCCTTCCCTTTTTATGTATCCTTACATGTCCCCCTCCATACTGACACACCATGTACTTTCCTTAGCTATGTTGATAGCCACAATTTACCCTATGACACTGCTCAACGCCGACATGATTTGCAATTTTTTTTAAAACTGAATCAAACCCTTGAAAATGTGTCACACATAAAATGATTTTTACTTTTTATTTTCGGCTGTTGCCTAGGTTCAAGGTCAGTATGGCTCCATAATCTAAAATTTTGAGCAGATCACTCTCGATTGCCATACTCAGGGATGACAAAAGTGGTGGGTGACCTAGGGAAATTGGTAGGACGAGATACTTGCCTTGAAGATTGACAGTGAACTCGTCGGTGGCATAGCTGCCAACTCTCGCAGGAGAGATTGAATGCAACTCATCAGGGTTAGGACGCCCAGCGAGGAAACCGCAACTTGGACACCTCTCATATTGTTATTAATAACGGTTGATGACGTTCACACAAAGCCTCGGCACTACCTTTCGTTCCACTGCCCTGTTGGGATCCAGAGTCGTAGTAGGCATGTTCCGATGACCCCTGCTTGATTATCAGGCAAGCAACTTTCCTAGCTAATGCAAAGCAAAAAATGTGACGACATAGGTATCAATCGGATCAAAGGTTGTGGAAAATAGCCATATGGCTTTTGCCACCAACAACCAGGCTACGTCGCCCTGGCCAAACTTGACGTCGAAAATGGACGGGTAGCCACCACATCGGCGTTCCTGTAGGTGTAACGACCCAACCATCACGTGTAATGTTAGAGGGAAATTTGGTAAACTGGGGAGCAAGTGTGAGAAGTGACATGTTGACTGACGCTGAATAGGGGCAGCATTAGCACAATGTCAACAGCAATGGCAAGAGGAAAAGTTTGAGGACACCACTAACCATCCCAGGATTTCGACGATGCCGAAGTAGCGTGTGAAAACAAGGGGATGGCAAAGTTCTCAAGGTTCCCAATCAGGGGTGGGAAAACTGCAGTTCCAATTTCGGCATTCCAAATGTAAACAGTGTCGTCGAAGGAGCAACTTGCAAGTCGAGAACCGTCGGGTGAAAAAACAAGGGAAAAGACAGCGACTTCATGCCCCTCCAACGGGCCACCAACTGGCGCACCACTCTCGGCATTCCAAATGCGGACGGTCTTGTCGTGGGAGCAGCTCGCAAGTCGAGAACCGTCGGGTGAAAAAACAACGGAATTGACACCAGCTTCATGCCCCTCCAACGGGCCTCCAACTGGCGCACCGCTCTCGGCATTCCAAATGCGAACAGTGTTGTCATTGGAGCAGCTCGCAAGTCGAGAACCATCGGGCGAGAAAACAACAGAATAGACCCAATCTTCATGCTCCAACGGGCCACCAACTGGCGCACCACTCTCGGCATCCCAAATGAGAACAGTCTTGCCGTAGGGTAGGCTCGCAAGTCGCGAACCATCGGGTGAAAAAACAACAGATTTGAGAGCGTTTTCATGCCCCTCCAACGGGCCACCAATTGGCGCACCACTCTCGGCATTCCAAATGCGAACAGTCTTGTCGTTGGAGCAGCTCGCAAGTCGAGAACCATCGGGTGAGAAAACAACGAAAAAGACAGCATCTTCATGCCCCTCCATCGGGCCTCCAACTGGCGCACCACTCTCGGCATTCCAAATGCGAACAGTCTTGTCGTCGCAGCAGCTCGCAAGTCGAGATCCATCGGGTGAGAAAACAACTGATTTGACACGATCTTCATGCCCCTCCAACGGGCCACCAACTGGCACACCACTCTCGGCATTCCAAATGCGAACAGTGTTGTCGTCGCAGCAGCTCGCAAGTCGAGAACCATCGGGTGAGAAAACAACAGATTTGACACGGTCTTCATGCCCCTCCAACGGGCCACCAACTGGCGCACCGCTCTCGGCATTCCAAATGCGAACAGTCTTGTCGTAGGAGCAGCTCGCAAGTCGAGAACCATCGGATGAGAAAACAACGGAATTGACGAAACCTTCATGCCCCTCCAACGGGCCTCCAACTGGTGCACCACCATCGGCATCCCAAATGCGAACAGTCTTGTCGTAGGAGCAGCTCGCAAGTCGAGATCCATCGGGTGAGAAAACAACAGAATGGACCCAATTTTCATGCCCCTCCAACGGGCCACCAACTGGCGCACCACTCTCGGCATCCCAAATACGAACAGTGTCATCGTCGGAGCTGCTCGCAAGTCGAGAACCATCGGGTGAAAAAACAACGGAATTGACACGGTATCCATGCCCCTTCAACGGGCCACCAACTGGCGCACCACTCTCGGCATTCCAAATGCGAACAGTCCCGTCGTCGGAGCTGCTCGCAAGTCGAGAACCATCGGGTGAAAAAACAACGGAATTGACAAGTTCTTTGTGCCCTTCCAACGGGCCACCAACTGGCGCACCACTCTCGGCATCCCAAATGCGAACAGTCTTGTCGTAGGAGCAGCTCGCAAGTCGAGATCCATCGGGTGAAAAAACAACGGAATTGACACGGTATTCATGCCCCTTCAACGGGCCACCAATTGGCGCACCACTCTCGGCATTCCAAATGTGAACAGTGTTGTCGTTGGAGCAGCTCGCAAGTCGAGAACCATCGGGCGAGAAAACAACAGAATAGACCCTATCTTCATGCCCCTCCAACGGGCCACCAACTGGCGCACCACTCTCGGCATCCCAAATGCGAACAGTCTTGTCGTAGGAGCAGCTCGCAAGTCGAGAACCATCAGGTGAGAAAACAACAGAATAGACCCAATCTTCATGCCCCTCCAACGGGCCACCAACTGGCGCACCGCTCTCGGCATTCCAAATGCGAACAGTGTTGTCGTTGGAGCAGCTCGCAAGTCGAGAACCATCGGGTGAGAAAACAACGGAATTGACACCGTCTTCATGCCCTTCTAGAACGGATATGAGAACTGGCCATCTATGCTCCTTCCCAAATACAATAGTAGGATGTCTATCGGCATAAGATGCAGCGTAGACACGGAACAGATGGGTATCCGTGGGTGTAAATGCCAGTGCGGAGGAATAGACATGCGAGGCACCCTCTGAGATGGGCCTGGAAAATGCTTGCAGAAACCGTTGTCCATCGTATGTCATGTTGATTAGATCATCGCTCCCTCGGCTGAATTCCTGATGTGAATGTTCAACGGGCTCGATGTTAAAGTAAAGAAGAAACTTACTCTCAACCACCGTTCAAGACGCAGCAATGACTGATGTGCCACACTCAACATGTCCATGAGACTCAGGGCTTCAATCCAGTGCAACAGGTGTCGAAATAGAAATGTTTCAATTCTGTCCAGCAGCTCAACGTCAGAATTGACTTCGACGATATGGTCCACCCAGAAGCGACAGGCGTAACGGAGAGCCTCAGACATTGCTCGTTCCACATCATCATCTGAGACGTCCTTGTTTAGGTAGAACAGATCTCCGACCCCGCAGATGTCGTCCTTATTCAATTCGTGAATGATAATCTCGAGGCATGATCTGGCCATTGCGGCGCTGTGCTTTTTTTGATCAATATAGAAGTGTTGGCTTCGCTTCTCATCCGTCAAGAAATCATAAAAGGAGGGATGAAGTGGTCGGAGCAACGCATTCGCATCCCTGGTCCCACTTAGTAATGACCCCAAAGGCTGGACAAACATGATCACATCGAGTCTTGACATGCGCGGCATATGAGCAAGAAATTGCGCAACAGCCTTCGAGGAAAGCGGTGTCCGCGCCGATACCATTGTCGATAGAATCAATTTGAAGTCATGTTCCATATCGTGATCTTGTGAATCATATGAATGTGCGAGGACGGCGGAATAGAGCTTGTCGATCGGAGATTCTGGGTCTGATGAAGTCTTGTCCAGAATGAGCTTGAGCTGTTTCTGATGATCGATGACCCGTCCGTCCCCTTCGACAAAGTTACAGACGGTAGACGCCCAGATAAAAAGCCCTGCTGCGCGTTCCTCGAGGTGAGTAAGGTCACCCAGTGTAGGCCATGGCGCCGGCAATGTCCGACCATAAGCACCTGTGCGGATCTCCATGAATCGGTGACAGAAGAACTTTGATACATCAGCAGCAGTGCTCGCATCGTTGATGTCGAGCGGCTTTTCAAGGATGTGAGACTTGTCGCGGAATGCGTTTCGTATGTCGGGCTCGTCTCTGCTCGTGATCAGTATCTTTATAAATGGAAGAAGTTTCCTCGACTCTGAAGCTAGAATTGAGAGCAAAGAACGACGCTCGCGAACACTCCCACATTCATCCAGTGCATCGATGACCACAACTATTGGACCTTCTGTTTGAAGTGACTGGATGGAAGACAGTGGCTCGACAATAAGCTTGGTGAATTGGGAATCAAGTGGGTGACCAATGATGCCCGTCGTCTTTTGGAGAGTGGCATCCAGAACTTCCGCAATACGAGGATCAAAGGAAGCTAAACTCTCTGCCCACCGCCGGATGACTAAATCGGGGCGCCTCAGATCCTCCGCGTCGCGGCTGAAGTAAATGAAACAACACAGGCGACTAAATTCGCCAAGCCAATCGGCAATTGTAGCCGAGATAGTGCTCTTCCCCGAACCTGCATGTCCCCACAACCAGAGGATTGTCTTATCGTTGTCAGGACAGGTTACCCACTCCATAATGAATCTGAGGAGAGGTACGCGAGTGCCTCGAAGGCACCGCGGTCGTGCTGAAGCATCCGGCGGGATTGGTAATTTCAGTGCATCCGTAATGACTGTCAAATACAATGAACATGACGGACGCACATGACGACGATGAGACTCACCCAACCTCCTAGTATCCTGAGAGATTCGACAAGTGGAGAGAACGATTTGAATGCCCGATGCTCTGTCGAACGATTCTTTGAGGGTTTGGAACGCGGTAGAGAAATCCTCTATCTTGGCAGATGCGTTTGAGATCGTGCCGACTAATGCTCGACCTGTGTGAAGTAGCCAGTCAGTCTGAGAGAATCACAAGAGTGTGGTAGATTGAAGACTTGCGAGTAAATCCATGACCTTTGTACTCTTGGATGAACAGAGCGCACTCGTACGTCTGCTTCCACAACTTGTCAATGACATCCCAATACATATCTATCTTTGGCACCCTGTCAACCGCTCCAGCGAAAGTGAAAATGTCGGTTATCGTTGTTAACAGGTCAGTAATCTTATTGTCCCGATCTACTTCGGCTTTCGCGACCTAATTCATCGATCGAGAGACTCTGAAGGTAGGCATAAACGAGGGGAACCATATCGCACCTTATATACAGAGACTATGATCGTCCAACCTATATTGACGAATGGGTGAATCTATGGGATGGAATAAACACACAAGTTAATTGAAATGATTATGCAAACCTTGGCGAGCTCATCCAGTGCCTTTACAAGCTTTTCGAACACGGGAAGGTCTAAAAATCCACAGAGAGGCTCCAAAGCGGTCCAAGTAGCAGAAGCAACATTGCCTACGGTACCAATCACGGCACTGCTCAGAGTTTGAGCATGATCTATGGTCGCAAGGACCTGTGGACCATTGAACGGCCCATCCACGGCTTCGGCTTTGGCGTTGGGCTTGGCTGCTACAGAATTGACGAGATTAACATGAAGGGTGAGACGACCTGCAGCGGGAGCATTGGGGTTCTCCTTGAGCGGGCGCAGATCCAGGTGGATGTCTGGATGTGTGTTTGAGAAAGCATCCTGACAAGATAAGAATGCTCACCTGCCGCAACCCGTTGTAATTTGCGAAGATCCTCGATGGTGAGTGCACAGTGACACAGAGCACGATCGGGAATGAGGCGGCGACGATGGATCACTTGAAACGAAAGAACGGATGTTGGATACACAGTGGATCTTCCGGCGTCGCTCAACCAGACAGCGGCCTGCGTCGGATCGGACGGCGAACAGTCAACGACCGAAAGACGGATTGTCTTGGTCCAACAAGGTGAAGTCGACGGATTCTCAGTAACCTCAGTTTCGTCTGAAAATCTGTCGACCGATATTCGGACAAATGGATGTGGGGCTTTCTTGAACGTGGTAAGGGGGAGATCGCGCGCACTCACGACTGTCCGAGTCAAAGCCTGTTAGTGTTTCTACTTTGAAGATGGTGGTGTTGTGCGAACCTTGGATGGTTATGTCTTGCTGTTCAGGAAGCACAGAGCCCACTGGGCTACTTCGATGTAACCCGTCCATCGTGAGGCAGTGGATTTGCTGCAACGAGGCGCGCCTTTAAGCGCTCAAGGCCTGTTAGGACTCGGATTAGTTCATCCACAAATCCCTTCCTTGTCCTCGTCATTTCTCCACTCATAAGTATCCCATCCATCCCCACTCCACCCAGTCGGTAACTCAGCATGATGCCCCTCCTTGTCGACGTCGTGCACTCGGACACGGCTCTTGCTAGCCCCGCTTCCGGTAATGGCGGTGTAGAGGCGAGTGCAACCCCACGCACCAGTATCGGCGCACGTAGACGTCCCGCCAGCGCGAACCCGACTACCAAACCCCTCCGCCAACTATCCCTCCTCGCATCCACATTCTCCGCCTTGCGTCGTCTTTCCAGAGCCGATACGCGATCCCGCGCGCATACTCGGAGCACCCCGGCCCCGATAACGATGTTCCTCCCTATTATTAATTCAGAGGTGTGTCCTAACATCATTTTATAGTGTTCATCCGGCGGTGGGATCTGGCGCTCCAAGACTCGATGTCCACGCTTCTTTGGAGGAACAAGAAAGTTCTAATCCGATGATAGAATACAGGGCTGTCTCCCTCAACCTCCTCGACTACCTTCTCGTCACCGCAGTCCTCCTGGTAACCAACATCCGGGATTGGAGGTCATTCGATAAGCCTCCCCCCTTATCTTCAGCCAAACCACCTCCGTTGGAGCCAGTTTCTGCCCAATGACGTTCCCTCCTGACTGGCTTCAACTCACCACGCAGCCAGCAGTTCCGACGCGTGGCCGGCTTCCACGCGTTCCTCGCACCAACTCAGCACTTCCTACGAATGGACTCCCGGTCCCCCAGCCCTTCTGACGAATCGTCGTTCCCCTTCCCTCTGCTCCGTGCATCCCACCTCACTTGTGGATTTCTCCCCATCCCACAACGGCGAGGAGGATGACAACAATCCGCCCGTCCCCCGTATTCCAGCACAGTACCGCACCCATGTACACTCGTCCAGTGGTTCACCCAAGGGCCTCCGTGCATTCCCCACGCCGGCGCTCCAACCTCTCCGAATTCAACGAAGACCAACACAACGTACGCGCCCCTCTTCTCGCTCGCGATCTACGCCTCCTGCGCACTCCCCACTCCCACTCCCATTCCCATTCCAACTCCCATTCCGATCCCCATGATCACTCTCATTCCTACAGTCTTTCTTCGCACTCCTCATAGACATTTTCGCCGTCGTGCGCTTCGCTGAGTTACACTGACGCTACCAGCACCACTACCAGCAGCACCACCGTCAACGCCAACAACTACAGCAGCAGCAGTGTTGTTGATGTCGGGAATTCAGGCACGGGGGAAAGAGCGCGAAGCGCCGCCTTCTACAGCCCCCGCAGGTTCTGCTGGTATCTGTATCTATTGCAGTGGGGAAAATTGCATTGAAGTATGATATGGTCCTTGCCACCAACACCGGTGGGGGCGGCACCTAGGGGGGGGGGGGGGGGGGGGTTGGCTGCGGCTACGAGAGAGGGAGAGGGGAAGAAAGTGGAGTTGAGTCACAAAAGTTGCGAATTGGTACTTGGATTCCGGCGGCTTCGTGGCGTGAGCGAAGCTTAAGTTAAGCCTAATCTACGAGGGAACGGACTACACTACTGGAGACAGGCGATGTGAACTTGAAAGCGGTGATGTGTATCGATGGTGGTGATTTTAAACGGACGTACTCGAACAGCTGCGTGGAAGTTTTCAACGTGCTGGGCATCGAAGCGGCTCGGGCAGCAATTTTCAAGGAATTGCGTAGTGTCATCGAGTTTGACGGATCCAAGGTCAACTACCGTCACCTGGCTTTGCTCTGCGACCTAATGGCTCATCGTGGCCATCTGGTGGCGATAACACGACATGGTATTAACCGTGCTGACACAGGAGCTCTGATGCGATCTTCCTTTGAAGAAACTGTTGAGGTTCTCATGGAGGTACAGAGCCACGGCGTCTCCGAGAACATTGTATTTGGTCAAATGGCTCCCATGGGTACAGGATCCTTCGATGTTGCGGTCGATATCAATATGTTGAGGGACGCTAATAATTGTGGATCATCGGCTACCTATGCACAATGCTGCCGGTGCCAACTGATGGAGGCATGACACCGAGTCAGGGGTCGGGGGGTAATGACACCTTACGACGCTGTCCCAGATCACCAAACGCCTACTCTCCAACCTCCCCCGTATATGTCCCTCAATCACCATTCAGTGGTGCGGCATGCCCATTTGGAAACTTCACCTTATGCGACTTCACCGTTCTGACGCGGTTCACCGACATCTACAGTCCTCAATCTTACTTCACCAAGTTACACTCACATACGCGTCCTCGCTATTCCCCAACATCTCCGTCCTTCTCGCCAACGTCACCTCGCTATAGCGCTCAAGCTCCCTCTTTTCAGCCCAACATCCCTCGATACTCACCAACGAGTCCCTCCTTTAGTCCGGCGCCTCCCCGATGTATGTTTTTTCCATCATGGTGTGAATATCACGGAGGCTTAGAAACATCCGCGTGATTCTTCAGATTCTCCAAGTAGTAAATCAGGTTGTTCTTGGTTTTGTCATCAGTTACTGATAATGGGCCTTGTTTCTCTCACTCAGCTCGTATGATCCCGCTTCCTTTGCTTTACCGAAGTGTCTAATCATTTGGTCCGGTTTGTAGCGCCCGTGCAGATCGCGACTTCATCTACGAAATATTCGCCCTCATCACCAAAATACTGTGAACTCCCGGTATTACGCCAACAACCATTAAAACTCATTCTACGCTTGTTGTGCTCACCGATTATGTTCTCCCAGGCACCCACATATTGTAGGTACACAAACAAGTAGATGCTCAGATTCCACCGTGGATCCTGTTTTAACCCTCGCCTCACCTGCATACCGCCCGACGTCTCCATTGGGTGGCCAACCCCACTCGTACATCGCCTTCCTGGGTTTGATCGCAATCTGTTCCTGGGGGATGGCTTCTTGTGTGGGGTTTGGTTCTCCGCTGAATTCAACTTTTTTCGATTTGATGGCTAACCATCCCAGGTTCATATCTATTAGAAACCTACAATTCACCTCTGAGTTCAACGAGAATATCATGTTTTCAGCTCTTTCATGGTCTACTTTTACGTAGGCTGTTACACATCCATAGCTTTCAATAAGATTATTTTATTGACGACTTCATGTGGTTGAAGACAGGGATGCTGTCAATTACGGTATCTCGTCACGCTCTCCATGCAAACCAAAAATCTGCCACAACAAGTGGATTTGGCCAAAGGGCCTTTCACTGCCCAACAGGGTGGCCGCCGCCTCATACTTATTCTCAGGCTTCCTCACCTCCTCGCATATCCGCTGATACGCCCGGGCCAACCGCTCGAGGGCGGAGTGGTGTATTTTGGTGTGTAGACGCTGCATGGTGAGCTGCGCGAGGCGGTGGGATTGGACGACTTCGTTGCCAGAGAGCCACTGTGAGAATTTATGTAGGGCGGACTGGAGCTCAATGGCGGAGGTTGCAGGAATACGCGAGAGTGGTTCCTGTTTGCAACGGAAGGTGTGGATGAACAAGTTAAAGAATTCGGGGTTAAGAGACTTTACTGTAAGTTGATGTGTTTCAATTGCGACCACGGCATCACACAATCCGGCATCGAAAAGCAAGTTTCGGTACTGTGTAGTAAATTGTGCTCGTCAAGGACCAGCGCAGCGTTTATGAAAAAGAGGATTAATAGCCACCACTCACATGTTGGTCCGTCAGCAATGTCACTCGCTCGTCAATAAATCCCTGCATTTTCCGCTGCTTCTCAGTCGTAAAAGCGAAAGGCTCCAAGACGCTCTCAACAAAAAAATGTCAACACTAGTCGCCGTGCTTTTTTTCTTCTGTAAATAGCAACTAAAAAATCCCTGCCCACCTTCAAATACGTCAAGCAGTTGAGAACGAAAACCTCGGGGTCCCACTTTTGCTTCGGCCCTTTCCTCTCGTCGCCTGCCGTGGTGCACATTTTCACAGCCGGATCCATCATCAAGTCAAGGATATGTTGGAACCCCGCCGAGTTTTCGTCATTTTTTTCGTCTTCGAGGAGCGAAGATTGGTAAACTGTCATGACCTCGCGAAGGATCTGAGTATGATCGAGGATTGGTAACGGTGGTGTAACAGACAAGTCATCAAGGTCCTAGTAATAACGGTATGATCAATGGTCAGCCGCATTTTGGCATTGGCGTGTACGTACAAGATGGACACGAAGAAGCGCGCGACGTTGCGTCTCGATGGCGTCATAGAAGACCTTGTATGCAACCTCCGTTGTTCTATTTCGTAAGAAGGCAAATAGTCAGACTTACATATACATGAACAATGCATGAGAGCAGTTTTGCTTACTCTTGAAGAGTCGAGGTAAGAAGTGCGGTTTCACCAATTGTCCGACGCATAGTCAACATGTAAAATTGCAAGAGGTTTGCAATCTTGTAAGAGGTGATGCTACTCTCTTGCGACCGCACAGTTTGCTGTACTCGAACCTAGAGAGAGAGAGAAAAAAAACATGTTTGTATCAATCAGCAAATCATTATGTCCGAACAATATCTCTCCCTTTACCTTGAGAGGCACGCATAACTTGCCAACGGCCAGATCCATCAGTTCCCGGATCCACTCCTCCTCTTCACTCGTGCCTTGGACACGTATGCTCCCGACCATCCTTCCATCGCTCGTCAGCCCAAATAGTCCTTCCAGAAACTCGCGCTCGGCAGCGATGACTTGATGAACCCACGCCAGCATATCGCCTACATAACGCATTGGGTCGTGCGCGTGTAGCTCGATAGGACGTGGGAGACCAGAAGGTCCGCCCCGTGTCAGAGCGGCCAGAAAAGTGTTAAGAAGCGTGGCTTGTCTGGTTTGGGAGAGGAATGTCAGGGCTTCACTAGAGGAAAAACGATGGTAACAACAGTTATTGAAAATAATATGGGGAAGAGGGAGTGGGGCCGACCTAAGAAGTTCGGGCCTTTTGCGGAGTCTACGAACGGCTTCTCGCATCGTATCACCGACCTCGAGTTGTGCGTGCCGTCCAATTTGTCGAAATTCGTAAGAACACCATCTGAATATCTTCTCGTAGCCTTGCTCGAGCTGGGATGAGGTTGATGCCATGATGTCCAACCTTGTTGTGAAATTGGTTTCAGTCGTGTATGCACGATAGAGAGAAAACAAAAAAGCGTACCCAGCCTTGGTGGGACCATCTTCTCCAGCCATGAGAACTCTACAGTCCTTTCGAATCCGATCGGTCTTGTCCATGGTATCGAAGAAATGTTGACCGACAGGGACATCTCTGGATGTCATCGCCTCAACGTCATCGTCAGTCAACGTAAAACGGGCTAAAAAGAGGGACAGGATGGAACTGCGCGTCTCTATTCCTTGTCTGCGTATACGGTGAATATTGCAAACAGTTTTATTATTATTATCAAGTGATTTATGGATTCTGAACACAACACACACGCACCTTTCCTCTCGCAGGCTTCCAGCTTTTTCTAACAATGATGTACTGGCTTGGTCCGTTATCTGCATTTGCGCTTCAGCTTCTTCGCAGCTGTGACGCATAGCTCTGATGTTATCTTGCAGCTCATCCAATTTCTGACAGCAAAAAAAAATAGGTAAGTAATATGGCACAAACACTCCCCACACACCAGATAAAACACACACTTGATCCACATCTCCAAACACTTTCAAAAAATGACGGCTTCCCTCTGCCAATTTGTTCTCCATGTCGCGGCGGAGATATTTCCGTGCCCTGGCAGCAGATTCACCTGGAACGGCTTCGGAAAGGATATCTTCGTGGGTAAAAGCCACTGGTTTCCCTCTCCCCAATGTTGATGTTTCTTCGTCCGTATCATCGTCGTTCAGGGTGTCTTCGATCGTTGGTTTTGTTTTTGTCGTTTTTGTTTCGCTATTTGTGGTGGATGTGCCCTTTGGAGGAGCAGAAGCTGTGGTAGTAATCGGAGTCGTCGTAGCATAAAGTTCCGAGAGCGTACAGAGCGCCTCTTTGGTGGCGTCATCGTTGAAGTTCGTCCCGAGAACTTTGTACAGACGAAGGGCGATGGGATTGCGTGATTGGTGCGACGTCACGGTTGACCATGATGAGCTCAAGTTGATACGCTCTCTAGATGTGGACGGAGATGAAGTCAGGGAGGGTGTGAAGCCCACAGACATCCAGTGGGGAGGTTATACGGTCAGAGTGACAGGCCATAGCGCCGCTATAATTATAATTATTTACAGCCGATTCGGAAATGATTGACCAAATCAACTTTTTTTTTTTTGTAACTTTTTTTTTGAGACCGGCAACCACCGGGCCAGCTCGTCCATGTCATGTGACACCAAGAGAATTGCTGAAATCACATAGAAATTCAAGTTATAAATTCATTGAGGGACATATAAGAAATGTGAAGCCTATGAAAATTGGAATGTGGCTAGGTGAAGGGCTAAATAAGTTTAAATTATTTTTTGGTGGTGTAATAAATATTTTTAGTGCCAATGTCAGGCCACAAGTCATGTTTTGGACACCAAAAATCCATGTCATCCTTGAATACAACACCAAAAAATAATTTGAACATATTTAGCCCTTTAGCCACATTCCAATTTTCATAGGCTTCACATTTCTTATATGTCCCTCAATGAATTTATAACTTGAATTTCTATGTGATTTCAGCAATTCTCTTGGTGTCACATGACATGGATGCGGTAATACAGCTGGCCCGGTGGTTCCGGTCTCAAAAAAAAAAGTTACAAAAAAAAAAGTTACAAAAAAAAAAAAAGTTGATTTGGTCATTCATTTCCAAATCGGCTGTAATAGTTTCAATAAACTAGCTAGCCAAGCTCAAATGGGAATGAAAATCATTAGATTAGAAAGTCCTGGAACTAATATATAAACTAATGAGATCAGTATTGTTTTTGGAGGTACTAAAATCAATACCTAAACTAAACAATTCAGGTAACCTGAAATGGTAACTGAAATATTTGTTTTCGGGACTATTGTCAGGATATCCAAAACTACTGTTTTCAGCAGTGTCCTGAAACTCAATAGGAAACTTTGGATTTTGGGGTGCCCAATCTCATAAAGATAATGCCTTCAGGGCTTCTGAACTCTAAGGTTTCCTACTGAGTTTCAGGATACTGCTGAAAACAATGGTTTGGGATATCCTGACAATAGTCCTGAAAACAAATATTTCAGTTACCATTTCAGGTTACCTGAATTGTTTAGTTTAGGTATTGATTTTAGTACCTCCAAAAACAATACTGATCTCATTAGTTTATATATTAGTTCCAGGACTTCCTAATCTAATGATTTTCATTCCCATTTGAGCTTGGCTAGTTTATTGAAACTACTAGTTTAGGTCCAGTTTTCAGTACAGCTGAAATTGTTTATTTTCCAGTGTGAGTGGTGTACTGTCACATTCAGTGGGTTTTTCATCGCGGCCTCAGGGTATCACGTATCAGCCAATAAAGACAATACTATATCACCTATTGCAATATTTCCACTAGTAGTTAACTACTTGGTAATAAATCCCCAGACTTGCTATGGATTTTCAACCTATAGTCATCAGGAAAAACCCAGGTTATTAGGGATAATTAGGGACAATTAGGCTTATTATTGGATATTACAGGCTATTGTCACTTATTAAAAGTAAGGGCTCCGGGATGTCGAATTAAGTCAAAGAGGGAAAGAAATCAAAGTGATCGATGAATGGACATAATTATTAGCAGTTGGGAGGTCATAGAGCACTGCCTAATACACTTCTCAGTTACGTAGTAGGCACACAAATTTCATAGCTTCGATATAAGACAGTACTACTAGTAATGGCAGCATTTCCGATTGCAATCGGACAGGGGAATTCATAGCGTAGGATAGCACATTCACAAACCAGCATTCACTCTGTGTGCAAGCTAACGGATGGTGAGGTAGGCATGTCGGTCAGTGAATGAATTGACCAAAAAGGTAGTGCAGTTTTCGAGGACATTGTTGAAAGTCCAGTCATGTGGAGCCAATGGGCCAAATTTGGGGAAAAGATGAGCACTTCGCTGGATGCCTTGGATTGGTATAATGCTTGCAACACGTTGATTGTTGTGGATGGTTTGAGCGACCTTGTACAAGAGATGGTTGGGCTCAGGATTTCAAGGAAAAGGGGAAAACCATTCAACGTATGCGAGGTGTCGTGGGGGGATACAATTTGGACAAAACAGTTGCTTGACAACCTTGTTGGGAAGTGTGAAGATGACGTGGACTTGGACAACACGGTAACCTGAGAGAACTATGTAAGACGGGTGACCAGTAAACATTAATGATTCGCACCTTGTACGCCAATCTCTTGGCCTTCTCCAGCATTGGCAAGAGCTGTGTTGAAGCAGGCAATTGCTGCATTACGACGCTTGCCTCTACGTTGTGCTGGCTGTGCATGAATACTATCAACAGTTGTTGATCGCCCATTATAACTATCCCAAAACTTGATCCTGTGGTAGCCAGGTAAATTTCGGAACGGCAGGAAGGTGTCGAGTGCAGCATTTTCCACTTGGCGTGCAGTCCAACCAGGATTATTTGTTGCCACAATGAAGCAGGCTAAGGCATCACGAATATATGTCGCTCGATAGTCATTGGCTATACTTTCGAGCAAAACAGCATTGACAGTGGGGTTTTTTGGCATCTTCACATGCCGACTTAATTCTAGCACTGGTGCTCGCACATGTTCATCGTGGATGTCAGCTCCTGCCAGGCACCATGCTAGGAAATTCTGGTGCCGAAACATCTTCTCTCGGCGCTCCAACCAAAGCGTCATCTGTGGATATTCATCTTTGGTGTTCATTGCTCCATAAGCGTCCTTCGCAAAATCAATATGCAGGCGCTCGGTATATTGTGTGTTGTAGTTATCAGTTGTTCCAAGAAACTCTATTGATTCCAAATAATGTCGGTAGGAATGTAGTTTGGGTAATTGGAAACCATTCCAAATGCCCAGGTCGACGAAGATATCCTTGTTAGCATGGAAGCATTCAAGTGCCCTGCTGAGAGAAGCAAGCGTCTCGGTAGTGTGTACGGGGTACTGAGCAAGATACAAGAAGTCGAGGAGTGCTCTAACAGCCCGGATAAGTCGAGTTGGATTTTGATTGTCAGGCAGATGAAGGTCGACCTGGATTCCAAGAACAATATGACACATCTGATCGTGTTCTTTTCCTGTCACTCTTGACAAACCCGTGATGCCATTGAGAAATCGCTGCACATTGTGATTGAGAGGAAGACGTTTACATCGGGCATCAATCTCTGCTGAATTGAAAATCGCCTTGAGCCAACAGATGAGGTATCTGAAGAGGCCCTGATGTCCTTGGTGCAATATATCAGGCGTAATCAATCGAAAAATGTTTAGGTAGGGGAGACGCTGCCAAAACGGATGATATATCGGTTTAATGCCAGCATTGGTGCATGCTCACATAAATGCAGCAGGATCCTCATCTGGGTGTGCAAGAGCATCAAGGATTGTTTCTAGATCACGTAGTTGGTACTCTGTGTCGATTTCGCCATTGTCTTCACGAGTAGTATCACATTTTGGACAATCTCCATTCTTGACTCCAGCGACAAGGACTTGTTCAGGATAATCTCCGGCAAGGGCTGCAACAATTGGATGTAATCGCCGGACCACCCCATCACCACTAGACATGAATACACCCTCAACACCAGCAGTTTCAAGAGGTTTAAGTATCCGCCGCATGCATGAGTGGAAAAGATTCGCCAGCATTCGTCGGCGAGAAGCCAAGTTGGTGATATGTTCTAACTTGTCCGAAGGGAGGTATGCGATCAGGATCTGGGCATGCCGGTTGGGTTTTCGATGCAATGCCTTCTGGATATTCCCAATTGTCATATATACCAGGTAGGCCATCTTGTTGCGAAATAGGGTGACTTGTGTTTTGTCGGAAGAAAGGATAATCGGAATGATGGTTGCGCCAGGTTTCTCCCTCTCGAGGAGTACCTGGAAGGGGTATCAGATCATCACAAATATCAGTGCATGGTATGAGGGCCTGACCTGGGTTTCCCACCACCAGTTTCCTGTATGCATCTCATGGAACACTTGTGTGGTCTTGTCTCGGTTTGTATAATGGCGTTCAGGTGAAAATACAAGGTGACGTGTAAAATCGGGGTCACTGTAAAGTGCCTTGATGCATTCCATGATGTCACAATGATAGAGCTTGAATGGAGCACCTGCGACAGTGACTTCTTCACAATGGAAGCGAGGACGGCTAGGCAAATTATTGTCTATGATTTGATTGAGCTCATGGGCGTTCTTGTAAGAAAGCTGAAGTCAGTCTCGAACCTGAAAGGATGGGATCGAGTGAGTAGATGTGTGGACACATCAACATGTTCTCTTACACCTTCGATGCTCAAGAGGTCCGTGAGAGCTGTTGAGCTACAACCCCGTGTTTTTGCCCACATCGCAAACTCCCAGTCAAGCTTAGACTGAAATGGTGCATATGGATTATCCAAGTCGTTAAGCTCATTCTGGTAGCGTAGATTTGCTGGAATGTCGTGGATGTCAACAGGAGCTCCTGCATGACCACGAGTGAACTTCTCGACATAGGCTTCACGAAGTGGATCGTCATCGTTTGCCTGGATGTCATGAGAACCAAGTCTGATCAGAATGTTTGCTTGAAAAAGTTCCTCATTGTCTAACTCCTGCAAGTTGTGTCTGAACCTCCCAACCTCCACCTCGTCCAGGTCCAAGCTCGAATCCACCGAGTCTGAGTCTGTATCCAAGTCCGTATCCAAGTCTGCCTCTGAGTGTGATAGAGTGTCCATGCCATCTTGCCAGTCATCGCAGGGTTCGAAGTTGTCTTCACCAATGTCGTCATAGTGGCCTTGAAAATCTCCGGATGGGTCATCATCGGCAGGGTGTGGTATGCCATTGCCATCTTCCACTGGCAACTGAGAGCCTGAGTGTTCAGACTCAGATTGAGCTCCCTCATCTTCCGAGTCGCTGACCAACTGCTCTGATATTGCCATAAGATAGGCATCCCGACATTGTTGGTTTGCTGCACGTGGACCGTGGAATGTGTAACCAGAGTGAGAAAATGTTCGTTCACAACCACGGCAGGTCAATGTCATTAGCAAGGGGATTCCTGGTTGACAGGGTGTGGGGCACCAAGAATTGAGATGGCAAAGACTCGGAACTAAAGAAAAAAATCACGGTGAACTGAAAAAGAAATCGCACTAGTGAGCATGATGGCAACCAGGGCAAAGCTAGTGGTTTCAAACCTTGAATTGCTGCTAGTAAATGCTAGTGGTGACGAGGATTTAGCTGTCTTGGCGTGAAAATGACATTCAAGTTGATTGGTCTAGGGTGCATTTACTGGTCACTCCAACAGACAAGTGGGAGACGAGAGAATATACCAACATGGAGATGAACTTAAGGATGAGATAACGATGTCCTGATCGCCGCGGCACAGTGTTCAGATTATGGAAGAATGAATAATTGCTCTGTGTGAGCTGAATACAATCTTCGATCTCCCCTAGTGCCAATGAGTAACATGGTGAAAATGAACGACCAGAAACTGGAAATAGTAAACTGCGAGGAGTGATGATTGAGTGTCAGACATGCTGTTAGGCTGGGCTTGGAGGAGGTTGCATACTTACTTGTACTTGGAACAGAAAGTTGGGGCTCGCCGGTTGCTTGGAGCACTGGCAGCTGCCGGTGCTAGCAAAATTAAGATCCGGATTTTTTGTGAGCCGTTTCAGATGTATAAATGTGGTAAAGGCTAACCTTCGATGAGAAACTCAGATGGCGGCGAACTCACTGGCAGGCTGCAACTGTTATAAAAAGGGCAGTTAGTTCCATTGTATTTCTCACCCAACTTTCCACATTGACTCACCATACAGAAATGCCCTTCATACTTCCATCCTCTCACTTGCTATGGCCCCCCGCAGAAAATGTGCAGTGATCTTGAGTGACACCGAGACAGCTGTCAGTGCCGACTTGGAACCTGGCGAACCGTTCAACTTGAAAGCGTCCGAGTCTGAGCGCCTACCCAGCAAAAATCGAGCCAATGCTGGCAGCAAGCAGGTCCAGGCTGCCAAGTCTGCGCCTGAGCCCTCGAGCAAGAAGCGCAAGCCTGAGTTCGAACCAGAAAAGGCACTTGGTGAGTGATATACATTGGACATTCAAATAATCCTTACCACTGACCATGATTCTTGGACTTGATCTGAAGGTCCCCGTGCCGCGAAAAAAAAGGCTCTGTCAAATGCTCGTGAGTGGACTCGAATATACTCGAATATCTGTTTGATCATTACTCACCTCCTGTTAGTCTGGCTGGGTGCAGGGGCGCCCACAGGCAGGGCACCCCACAACCAGGCCCCAGCTGCTGCCAACGCTGGTCAGAAGCAGAGAGCTGTGGGAGGGGGGAACAAGGGTAAGTATTCTCACGAGCGTGACACCTGTTTTTTGACACATTGTTTTTCAACTTCAGACAAATCAAAGCGTACGTACTTTTTGATCAAACGTGTATCAGTTGATGGATACATTTTTAGACCGTCAAAAGCTTCTGCCTCCACAGGCATTGGAGGAAGACGCCTCGGAGCCTGAGTCTGAATTATCTCAGGCTCAGGTTGACTCGGATCAGGATGTAGACAGAAAGACTGGTGAGTTGTCTAGCCACTTCACTGCATTTGCGCTTTCATTCTTTTGCAGTACCAGAAACAGATCACCATTGTGATGATTGCCAGACTGGCAACATTCAAGACTCAGGCTCCTGTTCAGAGAACAACAACAGCAATGAGCCTGCCAGTGAACTTGAATACGAATCAGATGATCTGACCCTTATTCCTGGCCCAGCCTTATCCAAGAAATTGGCTTCAGAAGTATGTGTACATCAAATTATATTGGCCTCATGACTGATGTCAGGGTATACCCTTATCTTAGCGCCCGGTCTGGGGTCAGTCAGACGATAACAACCGCATTGCTTCAAAACAGACCTCCATGGCTTCTCCAACTCCCCAAGCGATGTTGGACAAAGATGGCTCCACATTTGCTGGTGCTGCCAGCCGTAAAACGTTGGGCTCAATTGACAACCACCTTGGTGTGGAGAAAGCATGCATGCATTTGAAACCTTCAGTACGTTGAGCAGTTTGACATACTCTCATGTTCTGACTCTGCCGATGCACACTCAGAAGCAGGTCAAAATGCACAGGCAGTCGCGCACATTGGCGCCTGTCATGAACAATACCAGTAACTGTGAAGGACTCCTTACAGTTGGCGGAACTGTTACTAATCAAATTTTGTAGTGGGTCCCGTGGAAAATTGGCCCTCATTCACAGATCTGATTTTCACCAGAGCTGGTGATGTAAATCTCACAGCTCAGAATCACGAGGTCAAAGCAACCATCCGCAAGGCTATACCGCTCCAACTTGCTCACGTCTTCTTTGACGATGGATACCCTGACCACCCAACCTGACTTGCTTGGGCCAAGAACAGCCTTATCGCAGCTTCTACTGATCTCAAAAAGACACAAGATCAAAGAGTGGCTGAGCATTATTCTGCAGTCTGGTGCTGGTTGAAAGGAGATGATGATTATTGGCGTGCCCTATCTCGACTAGTATGCTCTATTTCCCTATTGTCATGTCATTCTCATAGTGTTATGATAGCTTGATGGCCGCATCAGCATCTTCAGGAATAATCTCAAGATCACTGCCACCCACGCTGTCATCATTCACTTTGATCTGAAATCTGGTTGCACAGACAATGTTTCATTCTATCTGAATAAAATGCGATATATATACCCCTGTAATGTGGTGGTATGTATTCTGATTATCCGTTCGCTTTTTTGACACTCATCAAACTGCAGACGAAACATGTTGATAGCCGCAGCCCATATCTGAATCCCGTTATTGTATCTATTATTAGCTCTGGATACTTCTCTCGCTTCCCTGATGTCATTGAAGCAAACAAGGACCGATTCAAGCCACCTGGAGACAAGGATAGTGAGAACGAGGATAGTGAGGAGGGTCAGCCTGAGCTCCCTGATTCCATGATTTCTTCAGCGGCAACAGCGGTGAGTGTCTTATTGAAATGCCAATGAGCCCTTTTCATCAAGGGAATGTAGGCGTATGCAGGGCTGTCTGAATGGAGAAGTGGTGTGCATCAGCAGCACAATTTTTCGGCGAACTCTTTTGCAGACGTCAATCAAGCTCATATAATACTCCTCTCCTGCATCAAAAATGACAATCCCTGAGCCTACCATCATCTCAAAGCGAAGCTTTACAAGCTGGCAAGGTAAGTGAAATTACAATCATGATCTTGTTATCAGTCTAATGACAAATGCAGTGATATCATGTGGGGTTTCCACTGATGATCTGCGTGAGGAAACCATGAGCTTGCTCAATGTCGAAGATATTGTCATTGATTGATGTTCATTGCCTGTTGCTCGGTCTCGGTCATTCCTGGTTGTATAGCTTTCATCATCATGATTTTTGTTTCATACGCTTGTCCCACTCTTGCCCCCCCCCCCAACCTGTGTCTCTCGTTTCCACTCTTTTTTTATCATCCTACCAACGTCACTCATTTCTATATCTTTTCCCCTTCCATCTTTATAAATTACAATACCCTTTTTAATACAGCAGTTTTCATAAACATGCGGAAAAGTTGAAAAATGATTTGAGGTGTAAAAATTTTGGACTTGGTGAAATTTCTCTTGTATCTCATGGAATACTGCATGGATTGAGATGGTTATAAAGGGAAAGTTGTACTATTTCTTAAGGGCTTTCTACTCCTGTAATTACATTTGGACAATATTTAGTTTATGGTCAGTTGTAGATGAAATAACAGGGAAACCAGGATTTTTTGAGACCCAAAATGATATTGTCAAATTATGGCATCAAATGAGCTCCTATGAAGAAGATTGTAGGGAGAAAATTGTTCATTTTTTCAAGGGCTAGAAGTACATATACCGTGTTTTTCTTGATTTTTGTGTTTTGAGCCAATATTACATCAGTACTATTTTTGATTGCATTGGGATTAGAATACTGCAAGAATTATAAATATTGGCTCAAAACACAAAAATCAAGAAAAACACGGTATATGTACTTCTAGCCCTTGAAAAAATGAACAATTTTCTCCCTACAATCTTCTTCATAGGAGCTCATTTGATGCCATAATTTGACAATATCATTTTGGGTCTCAAAAAATCCTGGTTTCCCTGTTATTTCATCTACAACTGACCATAAACTAAATATTGTCCAAATGTAATTACAGGAGTAGAAAGCCCTTAAGAAATAGTACAACTTTCCCTTTATAACCATCTCAATCCATGCAGTATTCCATGAGATACAAGAGAAATTTCACCAAGTCCAAAATTTTTACACCTCAAATCATTTTTCTTTTCCGCATGTTTATGAAAACTGCTGTAATAAAAACTAATTTTTTCTTGTAATTGGCCTGATACTGAAGGTGTACAAAAGACATATAAGTTTTTTTTTGGGCCTTATTAGAGGTAATTAAGACCTTATTATAAGTAATTTAGACCTTACAGTTGCTAATCTTATTGGGGGCTAGGTAATTGTGTCTAATCTTATTTGCTCTACACAGGGTGCACAGTAGCATACCATGTCACACAGTATCTTGAAAGTACTTGACAAGTATACTAAATATCATTACCGTAACATTCAACATGGTATTGTAACAGTATTCAGACATAAACTACAATACTTGTGCTCAAATTCATCTGAAGGTATGAAGGCAAATGAGACTTATACCTTTTCAATAACATCAAGCCTTTTGTTTCACTACTTTTACTGTATCTACAGCAAAGTACCGTATAGTTCGGATAGAATACTTGCAGCCTAAGATGAATAAAAGTATTAAACTAGTAAGGAAGTTGTGCCACTTTCACTACTAGGATACCTTTTGAATCCTTTCAAGATACAGTGTGAAATAGTATAGTACTATTGCCATATTGTGGATTTAAGATACTGTGTCAATACTTTTAAGATACTTTTATTATAATAAAAGTATCTTAAAAGTATTGACACAGTATCTTAAATCCACAATATGGCAATAGTACTATACTATTTCACACTGTATCTTGAAAGGATTCAAAAGGTATCCTAGTAGTGAAAGTGGCACAACTTCCTTACTAGTTTAATACTTTTATTCATCTTAGGCTACAAGTATTCTATCCGAACTATACAGTACTTTGCTGTAGATACAGTAAAAGTAGTGAAACAAAAGGCTTGATGTTATTGAAAGGGTATAAGTCTCATTTGCCTTCATACCTTCAGTTGAATTTGAGCACAAGTATTGTAGTTTATGTCTGAATACTGTTACAATACCATGTTGAATGTTACGGTAATGATATTTAGTATACTTGTCAAGTACTTTCAAGATACTGTGTGACATGGTATGCTACTGTGCACCCTGTGCTAAGAATGTCTAATGATACTTTTTAATCTCTAATAAGGGACCTAGGTTTTTCCTGATGACAATTCAATCGGCTCTCGGCATGTGTTCCGAGTCCTAAATGTATATTTAGGTCTCGGTCTTAATGTGGACCAAGCTCCCCAAGAATTTTCGCCAGCCATCTATTCTTGCGGCAAATGCCGCTATTTGTTTGGCTTTGTTCCGAGTCCTAAATGTATCTAAGGTATCTGTTTACCCTTCGCCGCCGTCCGTTCTGGCCCTTTTTCGACCACACCCAGCGAATCTACACCCCCCGCACCTCATTCACGTTGAAAATGAGCGACCAGGGGACTCAACACCATGCGATCTGGCTGTCTGCCAACCAGCAACACCCCCCATTTTCATCCACCAGAACACCCCATCCCAACCTATTTTCGACCACCCCCAGCCAGTCTACATCCCCCGCGCTCCGTTTCCATTGAAAACAAGCAACCAGGGGGTGTCAAGATCTCGCGTTCCGGCTGTCTGCGCAACCAGCACCACTCCACTCTTTTCATTTACCAGGTCACTCTGTCCCGGCCTGTTTTCGACCACCCCCAGCCAGTCTACACCCCCCACGCTTCGTTTCCATTGAAAACGAGTGACTAGGGGTCTCAGGCCCTCACGTTCTGGCTGTCTGCGCAACCACCACCACTGCCCTTTTTCAACCACCACAATACCCCTTCCCGGCCCTTTTTCGACCACCCCCGGCCAGTCTACACCCCCCAGACCTTGTTCGCATTGAAAACGAGCAACTGGGGGGTCTCAAGATCGTGCATTCCAGCTGTCTGCGCAACCACCTCACAGTCCACATCCCTCAGGCCCCGCCTCTGCCATGTTACCAAGACTTGGACAACACTGTTTACCTTGCAATCTCAGAGTTCCAAGCCCACCATCTCCAATCCCAAGCATTGCATTTTCGAACTTTTTTATTGTCTTCTGTGCTACATATGTTGTTAATATGAGAACAAGACCCCTTACATGTTTGCAAGGGTTGCCATCACCCGAGTGAGTTCTGAAGAAACTTGTATTAACATTACCATCAGAAATAGTGTGAATAATGGGGAGGTTGATATTATATTGCGCGTGTATGATATGACATTCGATTCGACAGACATTCATGAGGTTTCAAGCCCAGTGGTCAAAATTTTTCCTGCCCCCATCTATTCCAACAACCTTCGCGCATATCATTCTTCAGTGTCCATGTTTTCATGGTTGGGCCATTTCGCCTCCCAGATTGTGTTACTGTAACCGACTTTTCGCTTCAGTGTCAGCTTTCCTTGCTCATTCGGGATTGTCATTTGTTTCCTCAATGCGTCCTATCCCTGATTTTAATATATATTTTAACTATGCATGGTTTCATACCTGAGTGAATGTGCTGTCGATCAATGCGATTGAACGAAGGACTGTTAACAACTTGAAATTCTGTTCCTTGAGCGGCACGCAGACAAACGACATTTGGACTTCGACAATATCACCGATGCAAAAAATCTGAGGTTTGGCATCTTCGAAGCTGTTTGAGAAAATTGTCAGTCCGTGTTGCATTTGCTGTATGAAATTCTAGCCGCTGAGAAGCGACGAGAGGGTTATGGGTTTATGGAGGGGGAGAGTAGTGGGCGTAGCAGATGATAAAGTGACCTAATTAACGGCCGATAACCTATCAGCCTGAGAACTGTCATTGTTGACCAGTTTTGTAGTCACAGGGACTGGTACTTACATTGATTGGGGCGATGCGGATCTATCTTGTTGCCCACATTATCACCATTGGACCATCCCCTTCACACTGCGTCGTCTTCGCTGGCCATTGTCGTTAGCTGTTCGGATTCCCCCTACTGGGCGTTGCCATCTGCTTGTCACCCTTCCTATCAGTGCCGTAGGTCACTGACTCATTGGACCCATCATCACAGTTGGTATTGTGGTGATGCAGTGTTCACTATTTTGCCCAGTCACTAATAGAAATATTATTCAGAAGATTTTCCAGTAAGATAAACTACATACCAGATTATAGTAGCTACCTGTCGAAGCCTGTAAATCATGAATTCAGGTTCCAGTGGTCATGGTGCTGCTCTGTCACTGTTGCCTAGTTTTGTAGTGAGTAAGTAATCATTGGAAACGAAAAGCTACACCATTAATCCCAAGTAAGTAGAGGGCAACATAATTGGATAGGTAATTGGAAACGATAGAGGGTAATCAGAAATGATACTGGCTGCGGAGTTTGTTTAGACTTTTGCTCACTCAATTCTCCTCGTTGCAAAAATGCGAGCATTCCAGTATCTATTGATACTGTACCAATCTGGTCAATTCACCACCCCTTGTGACGCGTGACACCTCCGGTGAATTGACCGATTCACCAGATGCAGGGGGTGACACGTGACATTAGGAAAATTCACCACTTACTTTTTGAGTACTCAAAAATGATACACCACCTTGATATTCCTACCCAGATTATACATTTTTATTTACCCTGCCCTACACTATCTATCCGTGACTTTCTGGCTTTCCAAATCCATCACACAGCGGACCTCCCTGCCAATGATACTTGTATTATGGACCAACCTCCGACTGCCACCATCACTGACATAAAATATCTTCTCTCAGTCCCACCACCCCCACATGCTGTGGTGAAAGATCTGTATCAATGTCTGCAGGCCACCTCACCCCTCAAAGCTGCATCATTGGCCTGTCCACAGATCATAGCAGTGGCATCAAAGAGATTCCCACTCTGGATCATGACCTACTGGTCTGCCATGCAGCACGTCCTCGACAATCAGCGTGCATGGTCTCTGGCTGACCACTCTCTGTCAAAGCTGCATGCAGATGACGACCTGTCCAAGGGCATTGTGGCCAAGGTTCACCACCTCCTGTCAAATTTGCCATGGACTGGGTCAATCCAGGGTTTTCGCGACAAAGAGAACATCATACACTTACACAAGTACCTAACAAAAGCATGGCTCGGGACAATCCACGAAAACCAGATGTTGGACCTCTTGCAACAAGATCTCCTGCAATCAAGCTTCGAAGGAGATGGTATCATCATTGAGCCTGCAGAATTCAAGGGGACCTTACAACGAGCCCATTCACGCTGAAAACATCCTGCCAGGGGTCGCACACATTACCTAGGACAGTTGTTAGCTTCCGGAGCACAGCAATACCTCGGGACCATCATGAACACTCAAAACACTCACTGGAACGCGATCATATTTGATTTCCAGGCCCATCGCATTTGGCATGGTGATTCTCTCGGCTGGGAGATGGAAGAGAAGGTTAAGCGGGTGCTCGATTGGTGGACATTTAAATACACGTCAGTCCGGTTCACATACCAGAGCCTACCGATCACACATCAAGCCGATTCAATCTCGTGTGTGGCCTTCTGGCAGGGAATGTGTTGTTCCATTTCTTCTTGGCAGCAGATCACCCCTTGATCAATCCCAAAAACGTCACGGTGGGGAGGTTGGAGGTCTTGCATCATGTCTTCACCCAACATAAGAATCAGGTCAGTATTTCATATGCATGTATGGGACACATGCACTGATGGACAGGCAGTGTGCTGCCATCGAGGCCTCTGCTATGTCTCCCTACCAGCCAAGCATTCTCATGCCGTGGCCAGCAACCAATGATGGGGATTCAGACATTGATGTCGGATCAGTTCATTCCATCAGATCTGACAACACATCAGCATCCAGGGATATCACCGACAGCGAGTCGTCATCATCATCCCCTTCTGAATCTGATGACGAGAACATATCCCATGCCCAGAATAAGGCGTTGGGACCCAGTAACCAGGCGGTGGATGCAAAAGGGGTTGTCACGAACAAAAAAGGCACAGGCAAAATTCAAATTGACTCCTCAGTGCGCACAGCACTTAGCTGTGGGTCAGGTCCATTGTTAGCCTTCTTCAAGCCATGTTCCCCGGAGGAACACAGGCAAAATTTGGCCAGGGTTAGCTGACAGATGTATGAGGAGGTCGATGACTCACAAATTGAGGAAGCTGCAGTCAAGGCTAAGGCTGAAAAGGCTAGCAAGAAACGAGAGCTAGCAATGCACCGGCAACATAAGCTTCGTAAACAGAAGTACGAGAAGGAAATTCAAGAGGGAATCTGAAGCCCATGGGGAACCAAACGGAAAATAACCCAGCTGGATTTGACGGATTCTGGACTGACCAAGAGGGGCAAACTGGATTTGGCAGAAGAAACATGGCCAGCTCGTCAGCTGGAGAAAAGAATAAAAAACCATGATCGCAAACCTCAGGGCCGAAAACAAAAACGAGAGCAGCATTCTGCCAAATACCATAATTGGTTTACGCCACTGTGTTGGAGGATGATTGAGCAAGCCGGTAAGGTTGCAGGATGGGATATGAGTGCCAGTGCAATTGTGAAGATTGCCAAAGGAAGAAATCCAGAAATATTCAGGCAGCTAACACGGGAGACCGTGAAGGGTTGGATCGATCGGTCAGGACCCAAGCTGAGATGGTCAGATGAAACCCTCCGCAAAGCTAAAGCTGGGAATACCCCGGGGCATTCCAATGGAGGACCGCGAGGAATATTTGTGAGTAACCAGCATTGACATCATGGATAAATCATTGAGATCTCGCCTAGAGTGAATACCCTGCCGTGGCTGAAAAAATTAAGCAACAACTGATGGTGCTTCGTACGTCAAGAGCACCAATATCAGTTATTAGTGTCCCAGGGATCATGGTCACCACAATCATTTGGGAGGAGCCAGCAATCATGCAGTGTGTGTTCAATGACGGCTCAAAGTTCCGGGCCTCCGACACCTTCATCTGCAGATGGTTAAACAGTGCATTGGGTTGGACCCGTCATAAAGGAACCCGGGCTGCTCACAAGTTGCCTGATGATTGGGAGGATCAATGCGAGATGTCAGCAATACGAAAGGCATACCTTATCAAGGAATATGATATTCCCGATGAACTTTTCAGCAATTCAGATCAGATGCAGCGGCTCTATGCACCTGGCGACAAGTTAACATATGCTGAAAGAGGGTCCAAGCAAGTGTCAGTAATAGGCGCCACAGAGAAGCGAGCTTTCACAGTGATGGTAATGGTCACCGGCGGCGGCACTTTGCTGCCGTTCCAAGCAATATATCACGGGAAAACTCAACGATCATGCCCCGATCCCAGCTCGGCACACTATGCAGACGCTATTCAGGCTGGAATGCGATTCAATCATTCTGGAACTAAAATGTACTGGTCAAATCAAAACACCATGCGCCTCTTCATCGACAATATTCTTGCACCATACCTGGAGGAAACAAAGGTAAGGTTAAAAAGGTCACCGAACCAGCACTTGTTGTGGACAATTGATGTATGGAGTGTCCATCATTCCGAGGAATTCTTAGATTGGATGTACAAAGAGCACCCGACAATCTTGATTGATTTTGTGCCCAGCGGATGCACGAGAGTGGCCCAGCCTTGCAATGTTGGCATCCAAAGGCCATTTAAACACATCACGAATCAGTGTTTTGTCGAAGATGTCATAACCATGGCACTTACCCAATATGATAAGGGAGAAGAATTCTATTGTAGTAGGGACTAGGGGTCCCTACTGGTGCCTCAGTGGTCTCGGGGTGGTGTGACAAGCTGAGATCTCATAAGCTATCTACACACAAGGTAATCCTACGGAACGTGGGAACAGTCACGTGATCTACTAGTAGTAGTGGGGCACTACCCACTACTACACCATCTTGATGACCGCCTGCCAACCCTTCGTAATGCAAGCGTCAGATGGTTGTGGAAAGCCTACATTACCCTGAATAAAAAAGAGATCGTGCAAAAGGTTAGTCCCCATCAAATGCCTTTGAATTCATTGTGACTCACCAAGAAACACTGGCAGGCCTTCCATCTATGCGTTGTTAGGAAATGGAACCTTTCACATGATAGCCTCAGATCACAGGAGATGCAAGAAAAAATAAGGGAACTACGCACCAAGAAGGATCCCTTGAAGGGATGAGTTGACCCGTGAAAACGACCACCATCAACGACCGATAACAAGCGTGTTGATTGCCGAAGACTTCATCAATGATCCAGACGACGAAGATGACCTAGATGACAGTGACGCATGTCTGAAAGATGTGCTAGCAGCCACTCACCAAGAACCAATTCCCCCCAAAACGCTTTTGTGTGTCGTGTCCCGTGAGAACGGTGGTTTGGCCATGGCAACCGACGCTGAGAACCTTGACGAGATACCGAAGCCCGATGTCGAAGAAGAGATGGGGAGGGGGAAGAGGAAGAAAAAGGTGAACACTCTCTATAGCGTGAAAGACTTCGCAAGGCATTGGGACGGAGAGATGTCTGACATTGAGTAAATTATGACTGTTTTCCTATGGCATGTTTTGATTACACGTAATTACCATATTTAGAAAATTACTATATTTAGCGATGGTCTGGGCAGTTCACCAGGCCTGCCCATTACGCGTGACATGCGTGACATTTCACCAGTTTGAGGTTGAGCATGACGCATGACCGGTGAACTGACCGGATTGGTACAGTACCATGATGTGACCAAGGTGATCGTGAATATTACTGTTCAGCTATGCTTGCATTGTTTCGACCTTGGCGCTCTGGATATGACTTAAAAACCAAAGATCAATCTTGGGATGAGTCATTTTTAAAATATGAGTTTAGTCAAAGACAAAGGGAGCTGATGGACAATTTCAATATAAAATATGAGTGTCTTGATGCACGTGATGACTTCCATGCACAGCTTAAACAGGGTTCAGTAGTTTTACCAAGTTGGTCTGATGATTATGATCTGATATTAAACCACAATCATTCAGAACAAGTACTTGGTGACTTTCAGAACAACAATGAACTGGCAGAGTTACATGAGGAGTTCAATGCTGACTTCAATGAAACTGGTAAGCATGAGAAGAAACATCAAGTTGACATGGCAACTATGCGAGCAGTAATGACTCAAACAGGTTGGACAGAGGCTATCCTTCTGAAGTCATCAGATGTTCAGCTACCAGTACCTGAAATAATACAAACAGGGAGTCAGTGGAAAGCTGATGTGCAGAAGAAAAGACAAGACCTACTTGAAAACAGAGTTGAAAACTTGCCAAGTCATGCTAATGAATCTCTAACATGCAAACAAGGCAATCCTTCAATATATAACAATGTAAAAATTGTTGATAAGTCATATCTTGAGCAAGGTTATCACTCTGGTATCTCTAGATCAACAATGGACAACATTATGAAAGACTTCCAACTGAATGTAGAACAAAAAAGAGCATTTTACATTGTTGCAAATCATGCATCCAATAGAAAATTTGAGCAATTGAAAATGTATATTGGTGGTATGGGTGGCACAGGTAAAACCCAGGTTTTGAAGGCTTTGGTACAGCTTTTCAATGTGAATAATGAAAAACACCGTTTTGTGATTGTTGCCCCTACTGGAACAGCCGTGGCTCTGCTAGCAGGATCTACATATCATTACATGTTTGGATTAAATGAGAATTCTAGTGACCATATATCAAACAATCAGATTGCACAGTTGAAGTCACGATTACAAGGTGTTGATTATATTTTTTTTGATGAGGTGTCAATGTTATCTTGTCGAGATATGTATCGTATCAGTGTAAGAATGGCCAAAATTTTCAATGAAACAGAAGTGCCTTTTGGTGGATTAAACATGATATTTGCAGGAGACTTTGCTCAACTACCCCCTGCACTAGGACATGAACATGCATCTCTCTATAGTAGAACAGTTGGTGGCAGATCTACTAACCACACAGATCAAGAAGCTGCCATTGGAAAAGCCTTGTGGCACCAAGTCACAACTGTTGTTATACTAAGAGAAATCATGAGACAAAGACAACAGACAAAAGAAGATGCTCAACTACGACAAGCCCTTACAAATATGCGATACAAAGCTTGTACTCTGGAAGATCTTGTCTTTTTGCGATCACATGTTTCTAGTAATTTACCTCGTCGTTTGTCAATCAATGATGAAGAATTCAGACAAGTCTCTATAATCACTGCTCTCAACATTCACAAAGATGAAATTAATCATCTTGGGTCATTGAGATTTTCAAAGGAGATAGGTCAGCCATTGACTGACTTTTTTTCTGATGACTCAATTTGTTCACAGGAAAGGCAAAAAAAAAGGCATTTATCTTGCCTTGTTGTAAGTCACAACACTACCATATCAGATAATGTTCAAGAGATTCTGTGGAATCAACCACATAGTTCTAACTCCAAATGTATACCTGGTAAACTATCTTTGTGTGTTGGAATGCCAGTGATTATTCGAAATAATAGTGCAACTAAACTATGTATCACCAGAGGTCAAGAAGGCACTGTTTATTGCTGGCAGTCTGCAATAGGTTCCAGAGGTCAGAGAATTCTGGATACTTTGTTTATAAAACTCCACAATCCACCACAGAATGTTAAATTAAATGGATTACCTGAGAATGTTGTTCCATTAACAAGAACAAGTGTTACTATTGATTGTGCTTTACCTGATGATTTTTCTATTACTCTATCCCACAGTCAAGTGGAAGTACTTCCTAATTTCTCAATGACAGACTTCCTCACAAGGAAAAACTAGGCCTAATAATCCAGTGGACCTTAACAATAGTCGTTCTCATCAGTCTTATTATACTGCATTGTCACGGAGTGCATCAGCTGCTGGTACAGTTATTTTGCAGGGATTTGATGCAAAGAAGATAACAGGAGGTGCATCTGGTGCATTGCGTCAAGAATTCCGTGAACTGGAGCTTCTGGATGAGATAGTTCATTTGAGATATGAATGTAAGTTGGACAAGTCTGTTGTTGGTGATTGCAGAAATTCACTGATACATACTTTCAGAAAATGGAAAGGAGAATATTATGTACCTGCCAATGTGCACAAAGCTATTCGTTGGAATAAGTCATATGTTTTCAATGTAGATTCAATTGTTGATATCCCCTGGAAAATTCTGGGAAAAGCCCAGAAGGGCCAAGAAGTCAGTACTTTAAAGTCACAATTTTTGCCTGCAGCAGGGACTTCTCCTGCCAAATTTTGTCAGCCATCAGCTGTCAAGAGAAAGGTCAGTGGCTCTCGAGTGGCACCTCAAAAGAAAAAAGTGAAAACTAATCATGTTGTTGATAGTCTTCCAACAACCTCTATTAATGTTCCTCAGGGTACTCGTTGGCACAATAACAGTTGTGCATATGACTCAGTTGTATCTATATTGTATGGTATCTGGCAAGATGACAGAACTCTGTATTCAAATTCTTTTAGAAATTTAAATGGTGAGTTTCTAGGGCTTTTGGTAGATGGTTTTTCCAGATATTATAATGGTGAGTACTCATTGGAAGATGTTCATGATCTTTTGAGGTGTCATTTACATCAGCATGCACCACAGAGTTTTCCATGGGGAAGGGACACTAGTGTTGATGCTATCTTATATATGTTGTTGGCAACTAGAACCCCTGTTCTTTCTTCCAACCTTTCTTGTCCTCAACGTCATCCTGTTGCTAGAGATCAATTAGCATTACTGAGTAATTGCAATAAATGTTGGAGGGATCACTTCTGGATCTATCCAGAGTGACATTGATTTGTTTGTGAATGTCACTGGTTCAAAGTGCACAACCTGTAATGACTCACTACTCAGGAAATTCAAGTTTGTGTGTTCTCCTCAGATATTAGCCTATCCTGTGTCTGGTGTTAATATGACTGTTAACCATACCTTGGCAGTACTAGTTGAAGGACAGTTACACCAGTATTGTCTCAAAGGTGTTATATACTGTACCAATCCGGTCAGTTCACCGGTCACACGTCATGCTCAACCTCAAACCGGTGAAATGTCACGCATGTCACACGTAATGGGCAGGCCTGGTGAACTGCCCAGACCATCGCTAAATATAGTAATTTTCTAAATATGGTAATTACGTGTAATCAAAACATGCCATAGGAAAACAGTCATAATTTACTCAATGTCAGACATCTCTCCGTCCCAATGCCTTGCGAAGTCTTTCACGCTATAGAGAGTGTTCACCTTTTTCTTCCTCTTCCCCCTCCCCATCTCTTCTTCGACATCGGGCTTCGGTATCTCGTCAAGGTTCTCAGCGTCGGTTGCCATGGCCAAACCACCGTTCTCACGGGACACGACACACAAAAGCGTTTTGGGGGGAATTGGTTCTTGGTGAGTGGCTGCTAGCACATCTTTCAGACATGCGTCACTGTCATCTAGGTCATCTTCGTCGTCTGGATCATTGATGAAGTCTTCGGCAATCAACACGCTTGTTATCGGTCGTTGATGGTGGTCGTTTTCACGGGTCAACTCATCCCTTCAAGGGATCCTTCTTGGTGCGTAGTTCCCTTATTTTTTCTTGCATCTCCTGTGATCTGAGGCTATCATGTGAAAGGTTCCATTTCCTAACAATGCATAGATGGAAGGCCTGCCAGTGTTTCTCGGTGAGTCACAATGAATTCAAAGGCATTTGATGGGGACTAACCTTTTGCACGATCTCTTTTTTATTCAGGGTAATGTAGGCTTTCCACAACCATCTGACGCTTGCATTACGAAGGGTTGGCAGGCGGTCATCAAGATGGTGTAGTAGTGGGTAGTGCCCCACTACTACTAGTAGATCACGTGACTGTTCCCACGTTCCGTAGGATTACCTTGTGTGTAGATAGCTTATGAGATCTCAGCTTGTCACACCACCCCGAGACCACTGAGGCACCAGTAGGGACCCCTAGTCCCTACTACAATAGAATTCTTCTCCCTTATCATATTGGGTAAGTGCCATGGTTATGACATCTTCGACAAAACACTGATTCGTGATGTGTTTAAATGGCCTTTGGATGCCAACATTGCAAGGCTGGGCCACTCTCGTGCATCCGCTGGGCACAAAATCAATCAAGATTGTCGGGTGCTCTTTGTACATCCAATCTAAGAATTCCTCGGAATGATGGACACTCCATACATCAATTGTCCACAACAAGTGCTGGTTCGGTGACCTTTTTAACCTTACCTTTGTTTCCTCCAGGTATGGTGCAAGAATATTGTCGATGAAGAGGCGCATGGTGTTTTGATTTGACCAGTACATTTTAGTTCCAGAATGATTGAATCGCATTCCAGCCTGAATAGCGTCTGCATAGTGTGCCGAGCTGGGATCGGGGCATGATCGTTGAGTTTTCCCGTGATATATTGCTTGGAACGGCAGCAAAGTGCCGCCGCCGGTGACCATTACCATCACTGTGAAAGCTCGCTTCTCTGTGGCGCCTATTACTGACACTTGCTTGGACCCTCTTTCAGCATATGTTAACTTGTCGCCAGGTGCATAGAGCCGCTGCATCTGATCTGAATTGCTGAAAAGTTCATCGGGAATATCATATTCCTTGATAAGGTATGCCTTTCGTATTGCTGACATCTCGCATTGATCCTCCCAATCATCAGGCAACTTGTGAGCAGCCCGGGTTCCTTTATGACGGGTCCAACCCAATGCACTGTTTAACCATCTGCAGATGAAGGTGTCGGAGGCCCGGAACTTTGAGCCGTCATTGAACACACACTGCATGATTGCTGGCTCCTCCCAAATGATTGTGGTGACCATGATCCCTGGGACACTAATAACTGATATTGGTGCTCTTGACATACGAAGCACCATCAGTTGTTGCTTAATTTTTTCAGCCACGGCAGGGTATTCACTCTAGGCGAGATCTCAATGATTTATCCATGATGTCAATGCTGGTTACTCACAAATATTCCTCGCGGTCCTCCATTGGAATGCCCCGGGGTATTCCCAGCTTTAACTTTGCGGAGGGTTTCATCTGACCATCTCAGCTTGGGTCCTGACCGATCGATCCAACCCTTCACGGTCTCCCGTGTTAGCTGCCTGAATATTTCTGGATTTCTTCCTTTGGCAATCTTCACAATTGCACTGGCACTCATATCCCATCCTGCAACCTTACCGGCTTGCTCAATCATCCTCCAACACAGTGGCGTAAACCAATTATGGTATTTGGCAGAATGCTGCTCTCGTTTTTGTTTTCGGCCCTTTGCGATCATGGTTTTTTATTCTTTTCTCCAGCTGACGAGCTGGCCATGTTTCTTCTGCCAAATCCAGTTTGCCCCTCTTGGTCAGTCCAGAATCCGTCAAATCCAGCTGGGTTATTTTCCGTTTGGTTCCCCATGGGCTTCAGATTCCCTCTTGAATTTCCTTCTCGTACTTCTGTTTACGAAGCTTACGTTGCCGGTGCATTGCTAGCTCTCGTTTCTTGCTAGCCTTTTCAGCCTTAGCCTTGACTGCAGCTTCCTCAATTTGTGAGTCATCGACCTCCTCATACATCTGTCAGCTAACCCTGGCCAAATTTTGCCTGTGTTCCTCCGGGGAACATGGCTTGAAGAAGGCTAACAATGGACCTGACCCACAGCTAAGTGCTGTGCGCACTGAGGAGTCAATTTGAATTTTGCCTGTGCCTTTTTTGTTCGTGACAACCCCTTTTGCATCCACCGCCTGGTTACTGGGTCCCAACGCCTTATTCTGGGCATGGGATATGTTCTCGTCATCAGATTCAGAAGGGGATGATGATGACGACTCGCTGTCGGTGATATCCCTGGATGCTGATGTGTTGTCAGATCTGATGGAATGAACTGATCCGACATCAATGTCTGAATCCCCATCATTGGTTGCTGGCCACGGCATGAGAATGCTTGGCTGGTAGGGAGACATAGCAGAGGCCTCGATGGCAGCACACTGCCTGTCCATCAGTGCATGTGTCCCATACATGCATATGAAATACTGACCTGATTCTTATGTTGGGTGAAGACATGATGCAAGACCTCCAACCTCCCCACCGTGACGTTTTTGGGATTGATCAAGGGGTGATCTGCTGCCAAGAAGAAATGGAACAACACATTCCCTGCCAGAAGGCCACACACGAGATTGAATCGGCTTGATGTGTGATCGGTAGGCTCTGGTATGTGAACCGGACTGACGTTGGAGTAGTAGCGAGGGCTGTGTCACGTGACTCAGTTCCCACGGTTCGTGTTGTTTGTTGGTTCCCAAAGTAGCTAGAAGACAACCGAACCAATCCACGACCTTCGAGACTCGAGACTCAGTTCTTCGTTAGACGTCCGAGACTCCAGACCACTCCAACGTGGTGATGAGAGCAGCATTCGACCTCTACACCCAATAGACTCACCAGAGACCCAAGAAGAGCACGCGACCTGAGACCCGAGACCAGAGCACAGAGACCAGACCCAATCACCGAAACCTAAATACACACCAAGACGTCGTACCTACACCCATACATTCCCACGCGAGATCTTCGTAGATTGTTCATCTCAAACCGTTCCCGAGACGAACGAGGTAGATTCACAAGCAGTTCAACCTCCCTATCGAGCTCACGAACAACAACTCCAACCCCGGAATCATCCATCACCACCTCATCCAACAACTCAGAATTCTCCAGCCGCAGCGCACCAGACACACCACCCACATCACCAACCGCACAACAACACGACCCACCACCCCGACCAAAAATGGGCGAATCGGGATCCCTACGTTGGGATGGGGGACCTGACGAAAAGTTAGCGCCGGGGCAATTTATGCGCGAAATCAAAATCAAGATCGAGGACAAAGAGTACACTACCGACAAAAAGAAAATAGAATGCTTCCAAAACAATCTCGAGTACGCAGGAATAGCGGATCAGTGGTTCGATAAACTCGCAAACGACACGAAAACGGACTGGAACAAATTAGTTGAGGAATTCGAGAAGGAATGGCCGAAGAACGCAATCCCGAAACCAACAAAAACCGAGCGAATCCGCACCCTCAAAGAGTGGATCATAACCACAGACGAACTGGGGAGGAAAACGATAACGACGGGGTCGAAGGAGGTGTGGACACACGTGAAGTGGGCGAACGGACTAGCCGCCAAAGCAAAAGACGCAGAAGATACGGCCGGCCTACTAATACAGGATGTATTCGACAATTTACCAGCACCAGTTCGCGAACTTATACGACACAAAACGCGTACCAACTACGAAGAACTTGCCGAAGCCGTACGCACTCTTGATGCCCTTGATTTACGCGAGGTCGTTGACAAATACAAAAAGGACGAGGAAACTGCTCGACTCGCCCGCATCCCAAACTCCCCGACGAAGAGCCTTCGCGACTCGCTGGCAAGCACCCACCTCCAAACGCCTGTAGGGCCACGTCACCAATACCGCGACGATGCCCCCCGACCCTACCAAAACCATTCGACGCGAGACGCCGCCCACGACCCTTTTAGCGGAAATACGGGCAACCGCGGAAACTTATTCGCAACCCGAGGGTCCATACGGCCACATCGAGGTGCAGGCCCAGGCGCGTTGGGCATGGGCAGAGAACCAACCGCCCCATCGATCATCCCCATCGCCAGAAACAGACCTATCACCGTTAGACACAACGACCTACAAAACCTCGCCATACAACAACACCCCAACACCGAAGCGGGACACACAGCATACAAGGCCCAGGTCGATGCATGGCATCGTGCCAATCCCGACGGCCAACCAGACGAACTGCGCCCATTCCCGTTGACGCCGGGAACCGCTCCACTCGGTTCTCGCGAATGCTGGGAATGCGGATACGCCGGTCACAGAGCCGGAGCGCCCGTTTGCTCAGGGAACACCCTTCCAGAATTAGAACGCACCTGGCGCCGGGTCGCCAGTTACATTACCCGCGAAGCGTCGAAGGAACGTCAAGGACCCAGCGTCAACTACGTCAACTACGGACATCAGGGATACGGAGGTCACAACGACTACAACCAACGTTACGGAGGACACAACTACATGGATGAAGTAGACGACATCCAGGGAAATGGAGGAGGGCCGTCCGCGTAGACGCAGGACGGACGGCCCGGGAAAATCAAAAGATGGCGAACATATCGGTCCCCGACCAGCGTACGGGATGGGTCGGGGACATGCACTTAGACCCTCCCAACATCGATTCACGTACGGACATAAAGTGTTTAGTCAGTAAAGATCTACTACCCCATACCCCTAAACACGAAACGTTTGACATGTATACGACGAGAGAGGATCTACCAGCACCACAAAGAAACCGAGCAAGACCGTTCATACACACCGTAGGACTCCATGGCCACATGGGCACTTGCCAATACTTAAAAGGACTATTCGACGATGGATCTATGGTGAACTCCATCTGTGCATCGACATACCGGAAACACCGACACCAACTCGGCAATCTTTCCCCATCGCAAACAACCCTACGCATGGCGAACGGAGCGGGCATACCCTCGCAGGGCCGTTGGGTAGGCAACATCGAGCTTGGCGGCCTACGCAAAAACGCTGCGTTCGAAGTGTTCCCAAGCGGAGGTAACTGGTCACTCCTGTTCGGAAAACCGCTGCTGCAACAATACAAAGCTGTTCACGACTACAGCGACGACACACTACGCATACCCTACGACAACGGGTGGCAAACCCTGCTAAACGAAAGCCAGGAACCGACGCCAAACCGCCCCGCAATACCAAGTCGCATCCTGCGCAACGCGATCACAACACCAAAACCCATCGCTGCCGGTGTTGGACTGTCATGGCGACGCGAGTGTAAATCCCCGAGGGAGCTGTGGGACATAGTAAACGAAGAAAAGATTGACACTACGCCCCCACGCAAAGAAGGGAACACCTACAACTCATTCGCCGCACTTGCCAGCCTCAAAGACACTATACGAGGCGACACGCTCGATAGATTCAACAACCGAGAGCTGTACCTCGAACCACCCCCCCAAGGATACCAGGTCCCGAGACACCCGGCCAGTAATCCCAGCAGGAATCAACTCGACATCGACGGCGTGGAACCCTGCCCAACCACCACGAGCAAGCGCAGGGGCCGCCGCCACAGGGAGCGACGGAAAAGCAAAGGAACGCCAGGCACAACCCCAAGCCCGCAGTACGACTCGCAATCGCAGGACCCACGTCACACGGCACCAGTTTGGGTGGTCCAGGACGACACGCCAGGCAATGACAACGACATCGGTGACGCCCAACCAGAAATCGAGCTCAATGCCGACCACTCGATTTTCACAAGGAAAACGGAACCTTTCAAACCACAACGAGTCAACGCCGTCCTCGACAAAGTCACCATTGGACCCGACCTCACCACGGAACAACGGAAACAAGTACAGGATCTACTGCGCGAGTACGCAGATTGCTTCGCGTTGTCAGTAAGCGAGGTAAACGCCGTACCGGGGGCCGAACACCACGTACACGTACCACCGGACACAACGTTTCCCAAACGCGTGCCCCGACAACGCCAGTTCACAGCGGCGCAACGCGAATTTTTGAGCAAAACCATCGACGAACTACTGGCAGCCGACATAATAGAACCCATCCGACCGGAAGACGTCAAATGCGCCTCGCCAATCGCCCTCGGCCAAAAGACACACGACAACCCCGGCCTTCCGATAGAAGAGCTCCGTCATCGCGTCAACGACGAATGTATAGCCCACGGATTCCCACCAGCCCACAACATGGAACCATGCCCAACACCAGCCGGCCCCGACAAGGAAGAACAGCACCCGGCGAAATGGCGGTTCTGCCAAAACTACAACATGCTCAACAGGGTCACCCAAGTTTTCCCGATGCCCCAGGGCGACATACGGATGAAGCAGCGACGCCTAAGCGGCCACAGGTGGGTCCACGGATTCGATTTCGCCTCGGGCTTCTACGCTGTCATGATACCACAGGACACCCGGCCGTACCTCGCATTCTACATCGAGGGCAGAGGATTTTTCACACAGAAGCGAATGCCTTTCGGCCTCACCGGCGCCCCCTCCACGTTTGCACACGTCACCGCACAAGCACTCGGCGACATACTTACCGCTCTGCAACTCGAGCTATTCGTGGATGACGGAGGCATGGCAGGGGACGAGTTCGAAGACATGCTCAATCGCACGAGACGCTTCTTCCAGAGGGTCCGGGAAGCCGGCCTGTCCCTCTCTGCCAAGAAATCGAAGTTTTTCATGTCAGAAATGATATTCGCGGGGTCCAAGGTTGGACCGGACGGTGTTCAAGCAGACGAGGCCAAGCTAACCGCAGTCGTCAGCTGGCGGAGACCCCCCGACCTCTTAGGCCTATCCGGCTTTCTGGGGTTAACGGGCTACTTTAGGGATCTAATCCACGGATACGCCAAGCTGGCCCAGCCGCTGTCCGACCTCCTACGATCCGTCGACATACCCAAGCACGCCGGGAAGGCAGCGTACCGAGCAGCATTGCGGAAGGTCAAATTGGCTGATAAGTGGACCGAAAAACACCAAAAATGTTTCCTCGACCTGAAAACCGCTCTCACGACCAACCCCGTTCTGGTGGCTCCTCGATTTGACGGCACCCCATTCATCATAACCACCGACGGCTGCAAGGAAGGATTCGGCGGTGTTCTATCCCAGCGCATCGTGGTAACACGACCCGGCGGCAAAGTGGTCAGCAAGTTGCACCCTATAGCATACGCCTCGAAGCGCACCTGCACAGCGGAAGAACGCTACAAACCCTTCCTCCTAGAATTCGCGGCCCTCAAGTTCGCGTTGGACAAATTTGACGACATTGTGTGGGGTTTCCCAGTCGAGCTGGAAACCGACTGCCAAGCCCTCCGTGACGTATTACTCAGCCCGGATCTCAATGCAACACACGGCCGCTGGCGGGACGGGGTCTTGGCCCACCAGATTATTGACGTCCGCCATATACCAGGGAAAACCAACCTGGTCGGAGACGCCCTGAGTCGAAAAGACGAGGAACTTCCCCGCATCCCGAATGACGGTAGCGATTGGTCGGTTTCCCCAGACTGGGAGACGGCGCGTGGCCTGGAATACGACATGTTCACGGTGGGCGAATCTGCTTCTGAATTACACAGGACATTACGGGATCGCTTCGAAGACGAACGCGTCTTTGTAGAAGTCGTCGATGCCCTCGTAGGCATACCAGACGACGCCCCAGAGCGCGATCAACGGCGTGCGGCCCATCGCGCAAAAGATTTCTTCATCGACGACGGACGCTTGTGGAAACTTGGAGGCATCACACCGGCGCGGGCAGCATCACGCAGGGAGTGTATAACCAAAACAGAAGCCGTCGCGCTTGCTAAAGTCGAGCACGAAAAAACTCACATGGGCCGTGACGCCATCAAGATGCAGCTATTGGACAGGATATGTAGCCCCTTTTTAGACGCATCAATCACGAAAGCAATCCGCGAGTGCAGCCGCTGCAAAAATTTCGGCAACACACACCTACACGCACTGCTCCAACCCATAGTCCGGTGCCGACCGTTCGAGCTCCTGGTGGGGGATTACACTTCCATGCCGACGGGAAAAGGGGGTTTCACAAAAATTGGTTTATACGCTGACGTCTTCTCTAGGAAATTGTTCGCGTTCAAAGTGAAGTCCGCTACAGGGAAAGCCACCGTCGACAGCCTCGAACACATCAGGAACACGTTCATAACGCCGGAGGTATTCATGTCCGACGGCGGCTCCCACTTTGATTGCGAACTGGTGCGCAATTACTGTGACAGCATTGGCACCAAACACCACGTCGTAGCCGCTTACTCACCCTGGATAAATGGCCTGATCGAGGGCTCAAACAAGATACTGCTGAGTACACTCAAACGGCTGTGTGCACCCGGCCTTGGCGAAGACGAATACGACAGGATGGCAACAAAAGACATCCCCAAGAACTGGCCCCAGCACCTGAACGCTGCCGTAAAAAACCTCTCCGACCGCATCCTACCAAGTCTCAAATTCTCCCCGAATGAATTACTACTGGGACTCATCACAAACCCACAAGGCACCGGCGAACCAGAAACAATGCCCATTCCCTCCGATGCTGACATAGCAATCCACCTAGCATACGCCGACCAAACGCGACTCGACGGCCTAGCCTGCGCTGTAGACCACGCAGCGAACCGCAAGGCCTCATTTGACGCCAAAGTCCTTAGGAGGGCACCCAGAGAAGTTATATTTAAAACTGGACAACTTGTACAAGTCTATCGAAGTGATCTGATTAATGTCTTTTCCAGTGTACGGAAGTTGGTCCCTCTGTGGTCCGTACCCCGGCGTGTGGTGTCCCGCCTGCGCAACTCATATGTTTTGGAGACACTCGACGGCGTACCACTGTCTGGCGTTTTTAATGCACGCCGCCTCCGATCGTTTGAGCCACGAGATGGAACGAAAATGGCCCAAGCAGAGCATGATCGTCTGCTTGCTGACGATACCACACCCACAAACGACCACGGCGAAGGGATGGAGGTTGCAGACGATGAGGATAGAGAGCTGGCATCGGGAGATGGTGTTGAGGCTGACGACGTAGCGACGAGGGCGTCGCTATGAAGAAAGGGGGCACTTGGAGTAGTAGCGAGGGCTGTGTCACGTGACTCAGTTCCCACGGTTCGTGTTGTTTGTTGGTTCCCAAAGTAGCTAGAAGACAACCGAACCAATCCACGACCTTCGAGACTCGAGACTCAGTTCTTCGTTAGACGTCCGAGACTCCAGACCACTCCAACGTGTATTTAAATGTCCACCAATCGAGCACCCGCTTAACCTTCTCTTCCATCTCCCAGCCGAGAGAATCACCATGCCAAATGCGATGGGCCTGGAAATCAAATATGATCGCGTTCCAGTGAGTGTTTTGAGTGTTCATGATGGTCCCGAGGTATTGCTGTGCTCCGGAAGCTAACAACTGTCCTAGGTAATGTGTGCGACCCCTGGCAGGATGTTTTCAGCGTGAATGGGCTCATTGTAAGGTCCCCTTGAATTCTGCAGGCTCAATGATGATACCATCTCCTTCGAAGCTTGATTGCAGGAGATCTTGTTGCAAGAGGTCCAACATCTGGTTTTCGTGGATTGTCCCGAGCCATGCTTTTGTTAGGTACTTGTGTAAGTGTATGATGTTCTCTTTGTCGCGAAAACCCTGGATTGACCCAGTCCATGGCAAATTTGACAGGAGGTGGTGAACCTTGGCCACAATGCCCTTGGACAGGTCGTCATCTGCATGCAGCTTTGACAGAGAGTGGTCAGCCAGAGACCATGCACGCTGATTGTCGAGGACGTGCTGCATGGCAGACCAGTAGGTCATGATCCAGAGTGGGAATCTCTTTGATGCCACTGCTATGATCTGTGGACAGGCCAATGATGCAGCTTTGAGGGGTGAGGTGGCCTGCAGACATTGATACAGATCTTTCACCACAGCATGTGGGGGTGGTGGGACTGAGAGAAGATATTTTATGTCAGTGATGGTGGCAGTCGGAGGTTGGTCCATAATACAAGTATCATTGGCAGGGAGGTCCGCTGTGTGATGGATTTGGAAAGCCAGAAAGTCACGGATAGATAGTGTAGGGCAGGGTAAATAAAAATGTATAATCTGGGTAGGAATATCAAGGTGGTGTATCATTTTTGAGTACTCAAAAAGTAAGTGGTGAATTTTCCTAATGTCACGTGTCACCCCCTGCATCTGGTGAATCGGTCAATTCACCGGAGGTGTCACGCGTCACAAGGGGTGGTGAATTGACCGGATTGGTACAATATCATGGTAGTAATCATTTTACTGCTCGTTTTATTAGTTCAGCAGGTCTTGTTTGGTTTCATGATGGAATTGGAGTCCTGACCAAAATAGCGGAAGTGGAAGTCAGTGGCAGTGGAAGTCAAGCTCAAAGTAGTGGAAGTTGGGTTTACATTGTACTCTCCCATTGTCTGTATTGTATTGGTAACATGGCATTGTTTTATTCATTCTATCTACTTGTCGACTAGTAAAAAAGGTATAATGAGCTGTGTTAATAATTTTCACCAAGTTCCTTGTGTGGTTTCTGTGTGCACTTCTTTCTGGGCCGTTTTGGGGTGTCAACATCGCTGAAATCTGTTGTGGCCGCCTTGCCAAATGTTTTGGGTGCTGTCCATACCCTCTGTGATCGTCCCAACAAGATGCCACCGGTATCAGAGCTTGAAATGGCAAGGGTCAGGGGAGTGTGAGACCCAGAAGCTGTGGTGTCAGTGATGGAAACATTGGTGAGAGTTGTGCCACCGGGATCAGAACTGGAAACAGCAAGGGTTGGGGGGGTTGAGACCGTGAAGCAGTGGCGTCAGCAATGGGAACGTCAATGGTGAGAGTTGGGTTGGCACCAGGGAGAGACTCGGTGCCAGAAGAAACTCCTGCCATCTCTATGGCATCGTCCTCCAGATCATGCAGATCGGTCTCCACAGGTTCCAATGGTGTTGCAACTTTGCCCTTTGCGGCCATTGATGGATTATGGCGCCTTTGTATACCAGTGCTAGCCTGTAATAGTTTTTTCTTCTTGTGCAATTCCTTTGTATACACTTGTGACACCTTTCGAGCCTCAAGTTCAGCAGCTAGTTCATCTTCAATCTCCTCGAAAGTGGTAAGATTTGATCGATGTTCTTGTGCCTTGTGAATGCAGCCATCATGGCGCAACTGGTTGGCATGATCACGATGAGCTATTGTGTTCTGTTTGTTGGGTAGGATGCAGCTTAGTTCCGTTTGGAGGATTTTGTCCTCTTGAAGTCGATCGTATTCATAAGCTCTAGTAATAAAGATAGCGATGAGAAACAATGATAGACTTCAAGAAGACTCTGATACATACTTAGTTATTGACTCCAGAAGGGTCAAATTGATGCCAGTATGTTGATTGGCAGCCGGGTGTGAACTCTCATTTAGATTTGTGTCACCCGGCATAAGGTACCAATCTTCACAATCAATCTTGGAGTGAAATTCATTTAATGATGGGAAAAACCAGGGGCAGGATTTCTTGTCGTGATACCAGTTGCGCAGTTTCTTGTACTCTGAACCCTCGCAGAAATTCTTAAACACTTCAAGTTCTGCCGTTGTTTCCAAGAACCAGAACTGCCAAAAACGATTTACAACGTCTTGGGGACAGTGGTCAGCGAGGGAATTAGCAAAACTAGACCAGCGTGAGTCCAACCAAGGCAAGAAATCAAAGATGTCACTCACCGATCAAGATGAACTGTACACGTCTGCACGATGTATTGGACAATAACCTGTGGGTCTGTCACATGGATCCCACTAATCTCTTGCTGATTCTGCTTCACGAGGTCATCTCCGCAAGCATCGACTTGAGGCTTGCAACCATCAACCAATATGGCTCAAAGTCCAGTTCCATGGATTTGACTGGCTGACCGGTCACACGCCCTATTGTGTCCCACAGCCCTGACCACATTCACTGAAATGCCTGGCATGTCTCGTGCGTACAATAAATGCATGCAATGGTGATACCTGGGTTGTCATCAACGATGGCTCAAATAAAGAATGTAAGTACTCACACATGTTGATCCGATCATTCCAGATCACGACCTCCCACTCCTTCCAGATTCCATGTGTTCACTTGTAGGTGTTGTCGTGAAGTGAAGCCTTGGCTTTGTGGATGAGTTTGGCGAGATTGGGTAACATAGTGATGACGATGTCAATACTATCACAAGACGATACTTCATGAATGTAACGTTTGTCAGGTGGAAGTGTCATTGAATCCAATTTCATTTGGGCAATAACCCCTTCAAGGCCGCTGCCATGGGGTGCTGCTTCAGTTTTGAGTTGGTGGATGATTTGCTGCTTTGTTCGTGCGTTTGCGAGTGCTGGATCCAATGCTGAGACATGCAAGCTACCAGTGATTTGGAATGTTGATTGTGCTGAGATGATGTTGAGGACACATAATACACATCTAATATAGTTCAATCGTACCCAGGTCGACCTTCTTCACCGTGGCTCCTGTCACACCAATTGCTTCCACTGCCTGCCTATAGACATCCTTCCCAGTGCGTGAGACTTTTTCGGAAGGCAGTGCTGGATGGTTGTGAGTAGTGTTGGGGAAGTTTGGTCTCAGACCGACCCAAACCCGGTTTAGACCGAACCGAAACCGCCAGTTTCGGTTTCGGTTTGGGAAATTTCGGCTGAGACCGAACCGTTCAGTCTCCGGTTTGGAGATTTGGCCGCAGGCCAAAATGGTTTCAAACTCAGTTTGAACCGCAAACCAACAGTCCAAAGTCGGCTACATGGCTGACTTCGAAAGTCACCCAAAGTCACCAACCCCACCAACAACACCCCCGATATACGCCAAACGAAGACGATGGAGCACCCGAGGTCGACAAAACGGGCGGCGGGGTACTCCCTGCCGCCCGCGTATGTTTTTTATTTTTATTTATTCGAACTTAACTAACGCATTTACAAATTGCACCACCACGGCCACCACCACCACCACCACCACCACGACAATGACCACAACAACGGCAATGACAACGGCAACGGTTACAACCACTGTCAACGCCACGCCGGACACGCCAACAGCAACGCCCACGGCCCACCCCCAGCGCCACGCCAAATGCGTTCAAAACGCACGCCAAACGTACGTGAATGGGGTGGAGTCAACAAGGTGGAAGAGCAGCAGGGTGGTGCATCCACCCCGCTCCTTCGTGGTATGTACCTTTATTCATTTTTCACTGATTTATTCGTCCATTATAGAACGCGGCACTGTACCATCACCACCACGCAACACTAACACCACCGAGGAAGGCCAACGCGGGGTCAACCCGGCCGTCGTCGTGTACAACACGTATGACGCATCTGGACACCCTCGCGAAGAGGCTCCTATGCCACCACCACCACGCGTCCGCCGAAAACAACCAAAGTGGCCCAGCCGTCGCCGCGTGCACAACGCGTATGATGCGTGGGGCACCACCACCACCACCACCACCATCACACGTCCACCGAAAACGGCCAACGCGGTCAACCCACATCGCATGTACAACGCGTGTGACGCGTCGGGACACCCATGGAGAAGCCCGCATGCAGCTCAATGCCAGCACAGGGTGTGCCAGCACCCCAGCACCCCAATCTCACCTCGCAATCAGGCTGGCCACGTCAATTGACGTGCGCAGCACTGTTGCGAGGTCAGAATGGTGCAGGGGCACTGAGCACTAGCAGTCCGCGGTTCAGACCACATTTGGACCGAAACCGAACCGATGCAAACGGTTTGCATCGGTTTCGGTCTGGTTTGGGGACTTTGGGTGGAAAACCGGACCATTCGGTTTCCGGTTTGGGCAAAAAGGCCCCAAACCGGACCAAACTGAACTTCCCCAACACAACTTGTGAGGACCGCTAAGTATAATAATGGCTTTGCGAATGGAATGATCCACTGGCAAGTAGACTTTGATGCGAGCCAAACATGTGCACCGCACTAAGTTGCCCTGAACTATTTTCCCGGTTTCGTCAATGTGAGAATATACTATGGGAGATTAAGCAAAGATCCATGGATTCAACACAGGTACATACGGCAGAGTTTCCTACCCTTGCCCCAACTTCAAGGCATGACCACATGAGCACATTTCCCGGCATTGACATCTTTCAAGTTCTCTGGTATCATCTTGAAAACCCCACCTTCCTGGAACAGTTTGATGATATGGCTTTCTTGAATACCAACTGGAATTGTCAGGAAGCGGTGCGAGAATGGGGGATTGGCTGGTTTCCAATTTCCACATCTGATGAAATGAGACTTGCCATCAAAGTTTTTCTCTTTGAGGCATCGTACCACAGGTGATCCAGGACATTGGCTGCTGTCTTGCTGAATGTGCGGGCAGACCTTCTGTAGGCAGGAGTTATAAAACCTAAAGAATCATCAGGGTGATAAATGGGAAATACAATTGACCCTGACTCACGAAATCGCACGTAACGCAGATGACAAGCTCTGTTGCTCATTGACATCAAGTTCTGCCTTGAAAAGTGTTTCTCTTCCATGCTCATCAGGTTCATAATGTTGGCAGTCTGCGAGTAAGGCCATGTCAAGTTGATTGCAGTGGTAGACTCCTTGGCAATGATGTTCTGAGACTTGGCATGGCAAGCTGCCAAGCGCAGCAATGCGAGGTGTTTTTTCTCAGTCCCACCACTCCCCCCACCCCACAAGTCTTGATCCTACAGCTGTTTATTTAGTGTCCAAAAACAGGAAATATGAATGTACTGGCATACCTGAGACTTGATGATGGCGGCCATGGACAATGGCTTGCCCTCACTGTCGTTCCACTGGCGGTCATCGTTGGAGAGGTTGAGGAGGTAGCCAATCCGTTCTTCTTGTGGCACTGTCCAACACGAAGGGATTGTCGTGAGGTGGATGATTTGGCACAGGGTGAGTTGCCGGGTTATTTGCAGGGGTACGTTGGCTTGCAGAAGCAGGTTAGCTGGTATTTCAGCGGTCATGGGTTCTTTCTTTATATGTAGGCGCTTTGCAGTGAGGTGCTTTGTTGGGCTTGAGTCGGGATTGAGGTCGCTATCAGAGTCATCAATGATGATGACCTCTGATGGGACTAATCTGAAGTCACCATGCTTTCATTTGGGTGTACATGCCACTAAGATATTGACTGCATCATTTGAAAATAAGTTGTCGAGGGTGGGGGATACATGCTGTTTGGAGGCGATGGGTTTCAAGATGGGTGTTGATGAAGTGAGATACATGCCAAGAGATTGCAAGGCGGGAGATATGCGGTGGTTGGAGGAGGTGGAGGTGGATGTCGAGATGGGTGTTGATGTGACCTGCGCATCGAGGGATTGCTGGGTGGGAGATACGCAGCTGCTGGAGGAGAGGGGAGCTGAGATGGGTGTTGATAAAGTGACCTGCACATTGAGGGATTGTCGTTGGTAATACTGGGCGGTCCAAGTAAAAAACAGGTCAGGTTCCATCCATAGTTCAAGGTTGTTGGCATTGGGCAGCGTGAGCTCCTGGAGGAATGCTGGGATGGTCTGGATATGCCATCGCGTCAGCTAATATCCTCAAAATTTGTTAGATATGTACCTCAACGATGTACTTGTTGAGTACATCACAGCCGATCTTTGCAATCAGTCATCTCGCGATGGCAAACTTGGCGTCATTCGGTGCAGTGGGCAGCATGTGTGGCATGATAGCAATGAGAATGATGACTAGAACCTGACATATTGAAAACGAGTGTGTGGTTTTGCGCCGCCCCCAGGCCACCATATTGGCCACAGGTCAATGATGGCACAATGGACTTGGAGAGACGTGGCTTGTTATTGGCTGATTACCTAATACAGTGCATTGGGACTTACACTCACTTGATTGACTTCGTGTCCTGACTTCCACTTCCACTGACTTCCACTTCTACTACTTTGGTATATACTCTGGAATTGCCACTGGGAGATCTATGGAATATGAAGGAATGTTACACATCAGGACTTTCCACATTTAGTCGGGATCTAAAGTGATTTCTAAAGTTAGCACCAAAATATAATCTTTAGATTTACATTTAGGCCTAGCCTAAATATTGAATTTAAGTCACAAATAAATGTATATCTAAATTATTTATTTATTTTCATTTTTAGGTTATTCTTGCAATCAAAATAATTATCAGATCTATATTGTAAGGGGAAAGTATAATTTAGTTCCAAGTTTACTCAAATTTCTAGTCCAAATTTAGGCATCACCTAAAGGCAGGCCAAAATTAAAACTTTCGGTAGCGTTAAAATAATAAATTTAATAATTATCAAAATGTAAGATTTTCGGCAGCTATTTAAATTCAAAGTTGTTGTTAGATCTAAAGCTATTGCCCGCGCCATTGCCCGCTCGTCGCCCGCCCGTCGCCCACCCATTGCCCACCCATCTCCCAATCTTACCTCACGAGCCCAGCTCCAACGTCAATTGACATGGTGGTGGGGTTCGTGAGGTGATGACAGAGGTAGGGGGAGAGGCAGGTGGGGGAGATGGCAGGGGTGACAAGGGTGTACGGGGGCACGACAGAATGAGAGCGAGATGGCGGGGGCACGATAGGATGGGAGGGTGACGAGCGTGGGTGATGAGGGTGTGGGAGATGGCGGGGGCACGATAGGATGGGAGGGCGACGAGGGTGTAGGTGATGAGGTGTGGGAGATGGCGTGGGCATGGCACGATGGGATGGGAGGAGATGGCGTGGGGGACGAGGGAGTGGGAGGGTGAGGAGATGGCGTGGGCGTGGGCGACAAGGGTGTGGCGTGGGCGACGAGGGTGTGGATGACGAGGGTGTGGGAGATGGCGTGGGGTGTGGGCGAGGGAGGTGATGGCGGAGGTGGCTTGGCGGGAGATGGCGTTGGCGATGAGGGTGAGGGAGATGGCGTGGACATGGGTGAGGGAGATGGCGGGGGCACGATGGGAGGGCGACGAGAGGGTGTGGGAGATTGCGTGGTGATGGGATGGGATGGTGGGGAGATGGCGTGGGTGTGGACGAGGGAGATGGCGCGGGCATGGCCATGGGGGATCCAATTTTGGATGGGTTAGATGTGGGCGACGAGAGCGTGGGCGACGAGAGTGTGGCGATGAGAGCGTGGGCGATGAGAGCGTGGCGACGGCGTGGCGATGAGAGCGTCGCGTGTGCGACGAGGGTGCGGCGTGGGCGACAAGGGTGTGGGAGATGGCGAGTGTGAGGAGAGATGGCGACGACGACGAGGGAGATGGGAGATGGCGTGGGTGTGGACGAGGGAGATGATGGGGAGGGCGGAGGTGTGGGCGACGGCTTGGCAGGAAATCGAGGGTGGGAAATGGCGGCGAGGGCGAGGGAGATGGCGTGGGGTGTGGGAGATCGTCATACTTGGGCAGGGGAGATGCCGGGGATGGGATGAGCGGGAGCGGGAGAGATGGCGAGATGGCGTCACGGTGGGTGTGAGGTCGAAAAAAAAAATTTGATTGGTTTTGTCGACGTCGGAGCTGGGTTCAGGTCATGATTGGGAGGTGGGCGACGGGTGGGCGATGGGTGGGCGATGGGTGGGCGATGGGTGGACGACGGGTGGGCGATTGCGCGGGCAATAGCTTTAGTTCTGATTGAAATTTGGAATGTTGATAACCGCCGAAATTTTTTTTTTGATAACTATTAAATCCATTATTTTAGTCACACTGAAAGTTTAAATTTTGGCCTGCCTTTGGATGATACCTAAATTTAGACTAGCAAATTTGAGTAAACTTGTAGCGAAATTCTGTTTTCCTTCCACAATCTAGAACAGGTCATCATTTTAATTGTAAAACTAGTCTAAAGATGAAACTAAATAAATACTTTAGATGTACATTTATTTGTGACTTAAATTCAATATTTAGGCTAGGCCTAAATGTAAATCTAAAAATTATATTTTTCCGCTCACTTTAGAAACCACTTTAGACCCCAACTAAATGTTGGAACTCCTGAGGTGTTAGATGATGTTGTCCTGACTCAATGCAGGTCAAAACAAGCAAGTATGTAATTGTATGTTTTGGTGTAAGTTGTATATAGTAATCTCATGTTATACAAATTTTTTGAGTAGGACTCAGATATGCCGTGCAAAGCAACGGCCCTCTAGCCCAAGTTACAACCACAGATCCTGTTGTGATACTTTAATTGCCATTCTTCATGGAAATTACCAAGGCATATAACAACAAACCGTCAACTTCCAGTATTGTATGCCATGGCCGTTCAACCGCTGACTGATGACCGCTGTGTCAACCCATACCATTCATACAATCCTTTACCGACTCTCGGCATCTGTACAGCCACTTGTCAACTCGTTTTCCCGATGTCGGAGGTCCTCTTATAAGCAAAACCTCATTTGTAACGTGAAGTTTCGCGCTCGTCCTTCCACTTTACTCAAACTTCCTTCTTCTTCGGCTATGCATCCCCGTCAGTGGCAGGGCCGTCACAGCATTGTGGGCGGTGCCGAACACCTTGTTCCAACAATAACTTGATCATCTGGCTCGGTGAATCGGCGTGAAGGTTACAATCTATTCTTATCGTGACTGACGGGGTACATTACTAGTATCCGGGCGCCAATCTTTTAGCCAGCTGAGTGACTTCGATTTGCTGATGCAGACCTTTCATTCCTTGTCTGCTGTGAACTTGATTCTCCCAATTTGTTTCCATCTTTTTTATTATTATAACAAGTTATGACCCAGACCTCGGAATCTCAAGGTCAGCTTCGAATGATTTAGCATGGCGATCGACTAAGCGGTTCTCCAGGGCCGTTCCAGCAGAATAATCCTTTGTTGCAGGAATGTGCTGCAATGTTGACTGCGGATGGCGAACGGACGATTTCAAGATGGACTCAGAGCATAGATGTGATTCTCGTTTTTGTGAGCTCATGCCAATCAATCCGTCTTTCAAGTAACCATATCATGTGTTAGGCCGCCTTATTCTCAGCAGTCGTGACAACTTTCTTAATCGAAGCCTCGCACGCACTGGAACGTGATACCCTCACCACTACCAACGAGATTCTCCTCATCATCTCGAAGCAACTCTCTTCATTGAATAATGGTACACTGGCCGCCATCCCGGACGCCAGTACAGTGACTCAACAGCCCTTTATCCCCAAAACACATGACGTCGTCGTGAACGCGTTATTGTTTGCCAGCTTGTCATTATGCATCGTTGCCTCTTTTGGGGCATTGCTAGCGAAATTGTGGTTGATAGCGTACGACAAGGCCGTTAGTAAACCAGGAGGAGCCCGCGACCGAGCCCTCGATCGCCAAGAAGCTTATAATGGACTCCAAGAATGGCACCTGGGTGCCGTCATCGAGGCACTCCCAATTATTGTGCTCATCGCTGTTATTCTATTTTATATGGCGCTACAGTGAGGCTCTTTGAGACATTTTAGCTCTCCTCCGAACCTGACAGCCATGTTATAGCCAGACCACGCAAAACGGCCCCAAAGCCGTCACCGGCGGATTTGAGGTTGCGTTTGTATCCACTATAGTCCTTGGAATTTCGTCCTCAATCGCCGCGGCCTTCATTCCACATTGTCCATTCCATACACCCTTATCACGCGCAATCAGGTTCACCTTCGATTTCGTCTTGCCAAAGAACACCTGTTCACCGGCTGCACAACTGTGTCTGACATGCGTCTGCGCCGTATTGACCGCTATATCTATTTATCTCACGGTGTTCGTCCACGTGGAGTTTACCTTCACGCTAGTGTTTGCTTGCATTGCGCAGCTTGCCATGTTTAGAGATGTACGGAAAACAGAGAAGAAGGGACGACTCCTCATTGGACTTCCCACGTGGTTCGCGTGTTCATTTGTTGCCAATCTTGTCCTCGCCATACCCGCCTCGTACTTCAGCCAACGCCGTTTCATTTTCCTGGGAATTCTCCTCGCAGCCGGTTTTCAGTGGGTTTTCCTCGGCTACCTCATGGCCAGAAACGGCTGCACCGTTCCGGACACGGTTGAGACAGAGACACTGGTGTGGTTTCTGAAAAAAAACCTTTCGTCGAATCATGTCTTGTTCAAACGAGCCGCATTGAATGCCGATACAGAGCAGCGCAAAGTGGTCTTCGCTCACTCAATTTTCCCGCATCTTTCGTCCCTTTTAGCTCCTTACTTGTCATCGTCGGACCGAGCCCTGCAGGACCTCGAGCAACTGGATTCGTATGTCAGTTGCATAAAAACATCGCTGAACTTCGAGTTGCGCCAGGCGTCATGGTGGGAGAACGAGGCTGCGGTGAAGCTCCCAGAAGGTTGGAAGAAGCTACGAAGTGACCTCGATATCATTAGGTCAAGCCATACACTTGATCTAGGGCTAGACCTTCACCAGAAGATCGTAGAGACCATAAACAAAATGGACACCATAGAGTCACCAGAATAGACAACATGGCATGAACCCGAAGAAATATGACAACTTCGCCAGAAGGCTTTTTGGTGGCATGTGTCCATATTTTATGGTAATCATAGGAACACTTTGACATACTTTGTACAAAATACAAATAGGAACATTCAGAAGCTATGTAGATTCAGAGGTACTTGGCGCAGCCCGTCGGCGACGACCACTCAAGAGATAGACGGCGGCGCGGAGTTCGAGGAGAGGATCATCGGAAGGCTCAATGCCCTGGACGCGTGGGATAGGATCAAAGATGATATGTTGCTGCTCACGATCACTGTCGTCAACCAGTGCATTAATGGTGAGTTTGCCCAGATTGATGACGGTGCGATCCTCAGGCCATCGTACGGTGGCATCGTCAACGGTGTCTCCGTCGTTGGCAAGCTGCACGTGGAGGTGGAATGTGACGGGTCCATTTGCGATGCGCTGCGGGAGCTCATCAAAGAGGTAGTTTGGGCTCTTGGATTTTGCGGTGGCTGCATCGAGGTGGTCCATGCCAGCCTCGGGCACGATGCTGTACCGCCCGAAGCGGAAGGCTCCGCTTGTGTTGGTGAACTTCATTGCATTGAGGCCGAAATAGCTCTCGCAAGCGAAGCTGGAGGGGGAGGGTTTCGGCATTTGTACGAAGGCGAGCGCGGCGGGGTGGGATCCGAGGAAGGCTTCGATAGGAGTGGGTGACGCCGTGCCGGGCGCAGAGGAAGCGAGGGCACGCAGAAACTCCAAAAACTCTGCTCCGGTGCGGGTTGGGAAGGCCGGTGTAGAGTGGCCGATGATGTCTGTGTGGATGCGGTCGCCGAGGTGAAGGCGTAGGGCAAACCCACGAGGGTTGGCCTTCGGGTCGTTATCGGGCACGAGGGGGATGCCTGTGGAGTTGGAGAAACGCACGGTTATAGGGGTGGATGGCTGTGTGAAGTGTTGGGCATGGGAAAGAGCTGCAGCGTCGGCGGTGGGTGTGAAAGAGCCGGTGAGTACGATGCCGCGTGCATGGGCAGGGCGAAAACCAGGGTGCAGGCCAAAAATCGTGTCGAGCTGAGCGATAAGCCCTTCGCCGAGTGCGACTAGTTTTGGGTCAGAGGGTAGAGGCATGGATCACGGTCTTTGGATAGCAATGGCAAGTGGGCAATCCAGGTCTCAGAAGATTGATAAGCCATCGATCTTCGGTGTTTGTCAACTTTTCGGTCTATTATACGCCACATATTTGGGTAAGCATTGATGGAACCTATGGGGACAGTGGAAGGACGGAGGATGACATGGTGCCATTGGTGGGAGGTAGAAGGGGACAATTTGAATTATTTAAAACGAGAGAGAGGATGTGTTTGAAGTCACGGATAACCAAAGACATTTGAAGCAGGCGACGGGACAGTGTAAGGTAGGCCCAGTTCAGTCGCGGGGGCATCACATGACTAAAGCGTGACAAGACGTTACATTTAATACTAAATCTCCACCATTATCTCAATTTTGCCTTGAAATGAAATTTCTCTCCTGATTGAGCACCTACATTTTATAGACAAATATATTTTGAATACAATGTAGGTTTCCGATCATTGAGTTTCAACCTTGATGAGGAGAAATTAAGTCACGATAAAGCTGTGGCTGATTTGTGTCGACCCAAAAAAAAATCAATGGGAAGACAAAAACACAACTCTAGGACAATATGCAAAGAGGAAGTACTCAGAGACTGACCCGGACAAGGATGCATATTGAAAAGGGCTCAATGGGAAGCAAGCTGCCTGGGCTGCCAAAAAGTACCAAGGACATGTACTCCCAGATACATATATGGAAACACTTCTCACACAGAATATTTAATACATTATTTCGAAAAGCTTTTTCAATTTACAACTTCTACATATTATTTAGCAGGAGTTTTTGTCCAGAATATGGGAGGTACACGTCGACGCGTTGACACTTTAAATCAGCAGGTCACAGTCTGTCACAAATCATGTGATGCCCCCGCGACTGAACTGGGCCTACCTTAGGATAGTGTAGGATACTCATTGAAATCAGCTGTAATAAAATAATCATTCTTATTGAAAGCTATGGATGTGTAACCTACGTAAAAGTAGACAATGAAAGAGCTGAAAACATGATATTCTCGTTCAACTCAGGCGAATGATAGGGTTTCTAGTAGAATGTGGACCTCGGGATGGTTAGCCATCAAGTCAAAAAAAAGCTGGATTCGGGGGGAGAACCAACCCCCAACACGAGAAGCCCCGGAACAGATTTTGATCAATCCCAGGAAGGCAACGTGCTGTACGAGTTGGACGTCCTGGCGGGGCTGGCCGACCAACGGGGAGACGTCGGGCTGTATGCAGGTGAGGCAGGGGCTAAAATAGGTTCAGCGGTGGAATTTGAGCGTCTACTTGATTGTGTACGTACAATATGTGGGTGCTAGGGAAGGTAATCGGTGAGCACAAGCAAGAAATGAGTTTTATCAAACAACTATACTCACATGCTGGGGAATAGGTAGGTGAGGTTGGGGCTAGAAATAGGTTATTAACATGGTTGTTAGCGTAACACCAAGGATCTCACAGTATTTTGGTGATGAGGGTGATGTCGGCGATGTTGGCGAATATTTCGGAGATGACGGTGACATCTGCACGGGCGCTACAAGCCAGAATAAAATATTAGACACTCCAGTCAACAAAGGAAGCGGAACTTACAGGCTGAGTGAGAGTAACAAGGTCCATTATTAGTAACTGATGACAAAACCAAGAACAACCTGACTTACTTGGAGAATCTGAAGAATCACGCAGATGTATCTAAGCCTCCGTAATATATATACATCATAATAGAAAAAACTTACATCGGGGGGACGCCGGACTAAAGGAGGGACTCGTTGGTGAGTATCGAGGTGAGGTTGGGCTGAAAGAGGGAGATTGAGGGCTGTAGCGAGGTGATGTCGGCGAGAAGGACGGAGATGTTGGCGAATAGCGAGGACTCGTAGGTGAGTAACCTGGTGACGTAAGGTTGAGGACTGGAGACGTCGGTGAATAAGTTGGCGATGTCGGTCCGCGTCCACGATCGTAAAACGGTGAAGTCGCATATGGTGAAGTCCCAAATGGGGAAGTCGCACCACCGAATGGTGATTGAGGAACATATACGGGGGAGGTTGGAGAGTAGGCGTTTGGTGAGCTGGGACTGTACATCGAGCCCGCAGAAATTCCACCAGCTCCCATTGGGCTCTGACTGAAGACCGACCACTGGAAGTTCCCTGGGTCCTCCCCACCATTCCCTGCAAGCGGTGAGAAAGCAGCGGACTCCCCCTTGAACATCCCACCCTCCCACATAGGAGAGTCAGCGTCGTAAGGTGTCATTACCCCCTGACCCGGCGTCATGCCTCCATCAGCTGGTACCGACAGCATTTTGTGCATAGGTAGCCGATGATCCACAATGGCGTCCTTCAACATATTGATATCGACCGCAACATCGAAGGATCCTGTACCCATGGGAGCCATTTGACCAAATATAATGTTCTCGGAGACGCCGTGGCAATCGTCCCTCTCCCCAACTGCGGCAGCCTCCATGAGAACCTCAACAGTTTCTTCAAAGGAAGATCGCATCAGAGCTCCTGTGTCAGCACGGTTGATACCATGTCGTGTTATCGCCACCAGATGGCCACGATGAGTCATTAGGTCGCAGAGCAAAGCCAGGTGGCGGTAGTTGACCTTGGATCCGTCAAACTCGATGACACTACGCAATTCCTTGAAAATTGCTGCCCGAGCCGCTTCGATGCCCAGCACGTTGAAAACTTCCACGCAGCTGTTCGAGTACGTCCGTTTAAAATCAACGCCATCGATACACATCACCGCTTTCAAGTTCACACCGTCCGTCTCCAGTACCCACTCCTTCTGGTTTCGTGCGTCATAGCTGCCCTCCTGGTTGATGACAACCTTGGAATGTTCAACGAGAAAGACTCGTTTGATGCCGGGAACGCCACGCAAGCTGACCGATTTGAGCATCGTGTTCTCCAGCTGCCGGAGGAATACGTCCTCCTCCAGACCGTCTTCGTCTTTTTCGGCGCCACCCAACACACGACAACGAATGATCAACTTCTCGGAATTGTCTTCACTCCAAATAACGAATAAATCCTTATCAAATGTTTCTGCGATTCGGCCGGCAACATGGGACATGGTCAATTTACCATCAATCATCTTCGCGCGATCAAGCTCCAGACGTAATAGCCAAGGTGACTGCAGGTGTAGGTTGGCCTCAATCGCCTCATCAGGAATGGCGAAAAAAGACTCGACAAACAACGAGTCCTCCTCTATAATGGTAGATGTAGGATCCGGATCATACCAGATCTCAACAGCAGCTGTAACCGTCCCCAATGATGTGTATGCGAGCCCTTGTTGTACGCCTTTGGCAAGCACTCGGTCGCACGCAATATCAGGCACCAGATACACATTTAATGATGGTGTCTTGGTGTTTGTTGCGACATTGATTATTTCCTTCAGGCGTGGTACACCAAGCGTAACGTTCTTGCTGGAGACACCGGCATAATGGAAGGTGTTCAATGTCATCTGCGTAGCGGGCTCTCCTATTGACTGCGCAGCAAGAGTGCCGCACATCTCACCCGGATTCACTAATGACTGGTTGAACTTGGTTTCGACTTCCCCCATGACCCATTCGAAAGCTTCACGGTTCAGATGTAATTTCTCCAAAACACGCCGTGACGCAAATGTAGCCCGGAGGTGCATTCGGAACATCAGTGTCGCATTCTCCTGAGCCTCTTGACTGAGAGGATCATCCCCTCGAACGACAATTAAACGCTGGCCCAATTCCTTCACCGAATCAACGATATAGGCTGGCTCGAGGTCGCTGGGCTTCCGGCGGTCAATGCGGAATATTTGCAGAGCGTTCTGCGCGATTCGATTCAGGTTTACAGGCAGATAATGAGGTTCGGCCGGATCAGCTCCGTAGAAGACGAATTCTCGAAGTATTTTCCGATCCTTGACGAGCTGGGCGTATTCTTCGTCTAGTTTACTTTGTAATTCGAGGGAACTGTCGTCGATGCCGACTTGCAAGGCTCCAGGTAAAAATCCCCCAGCAGGATCAGTGACATCGACACGGTAACTGTGTTCAAATTGTTTGTCCGACAATCCGTAGGTCTCGACGTATTGACGCTCTATGAACGCTCCATCCATTCCGTCTTCACCGTACACAAGTTGTATGAGATCGCCGAGCGAATTGCGAACCGTCCCATCATAGCAAACCATGATGTCCTCTAGTGCTTTGACCAGCCGACGTTGGATGTACCCAGTCTCCGCCGTTTTCACGGCGGTATCAATTAAACCTTCGCGACCAGCCATGGCGTGGAAGAAGAACTCCTGAGGCGTCAAACCACGGAGGTATGAATTTTCCACGAAACCACGGGCCTCGGGGCTAAAGTCGTCTTTGGTGAAATGAGGCAGAGTTCTGTGCCGAAACCCGAAAGGAATACGGCGCCCTTCCACACTCTGCTGTCCCACACATACCGACATTTGCGAGATGTTAATGAATGTGCCCTTCGAGCCAGCGACTACCATCTGCTTGACGTTGTTGTCCTCCTTCAAATTCTTCTGCGCAAATTGACCAGAGGTATCACGCGCAATGTTAAGCTCTCGTTGCACCTTGCTTTCGAAGGTCTCGCGGATAGTCATGCCAGGGCCAGCTTTCAGCTGGTCCCGCGTGGCGCTTTCAATGATTTGTGAAACATTTGCTTTCCGTTCAGCAATGGTCCGTGTGATGACTTCCATAGTTCCGTAATCCGCAATCGTGTCACCGATGCCGATGCTGAAGCCGTTGTGGAATAGCCAAAAGTTGACAACCATCTGGATGCCGGTAAAGAGTTGTCTTGTCACTTCTGGACCCTTCTCACGGAAAACGACGTGAATGAGACCCCCTTGAGCGGTACCGACCGTAACCTTCTGTACAACACCGAAAATGATATCTCCATTCTCGATCATCATGCCGTCATCGAAGACAGGATTCGAAGATCTCGGATCGGGCGAACGAAATATGTTGATGCCCCGTGGTATGCACAGACTGAGGATCTGTTTACCCGACCATAATGGCTTGGGTTTAACGATCGCAGGGATAGGGACCACGCCGTCCCACTCGGGTACCCAAAGCAAGATATTCTGAACTTGATTCCAGTCCAGAAATGTATCACGCAAGGTGAATTTTCGGATGCCACAGAGCGTATCCTGGACAATGCCCATGACAGGCTTGTTGGCTTGGGGTGAAATGATCTAATTTGATGATTGGGCCGTTAGGAATTACACAAGGAAGGCGGAATGATGGGCAGACCTGCCGAGGTACCCAGGCAATCTGACTCAGCTCAGCCCTGGATTCTTCACTCTGTGGCACGCTGGGAAACCAATATCAGAGATGGAGACAAGCGGGCGCACAAGCCTGCCTACTGCAAGTTCATCTCATCACCATCAAAGTCAGCATTATATGGTGTTGTTCTGTGGTTCAAATCAATGAGCCGCCATGTGTATACGCATGCTCAACATACACAGAAAGATTAAGACGAAAAGCTGCGTGAACTTGCATCAAGAACCTGACATGCTAAGCAGGTACAAAACTCACTGGAATAAGACATCAGTTTAACCCGATGGCACATCATGCTCATTTTATGCAAACTAGGTTGTCGATTGAACAACACAAAACTGCGTAATAGAGGAGCTGTGAATAGGAATGAGGAGACATGAGAAGAATCACTCACTCTCCGTCCTTTAAATGTCTTTCCACAATCCACCCGTACTGAAGAAACGCATCTGCACGCTTGTTATACCGAAGGTCTATCCGTTCGCCTGTGTCTCTGACAACATATCGTGCACCTGGATATACCGTAGGACCATTCCGCACGAGTTCTTGCAGGTACACAATATTGTAAGGAGTCACTGCAAGGCCACTCTGTGTTAGTGAGTTCGAATACCACCCAAAAGGGCCACAAAAAGACCTCGTTCCGGAAAGGTCAAGTTCATAGCAATCGATCTTGGCACGCCAACCTCGTCCAATTCCAGGTTCGGATCGCCAGTAATGACAGTCCGGGCGGAAAAGTCAACGCGTTTGCCCATCAGATTGCCACGTAGACGGCCATCTTTGCCCTTCAGCCTGGCGCGAATGGCCTTAACAGGCCGACCGGATTTTTGCAGCGCCTGCGGAATGCCTGCGATGTCGTTGTCCATGTATGTTGCGACATGGAACTAAGAATAGTTGCCGAACGGTGAGCGTTTGTCGTAGGAGACAGGAGACACATACTTGGAGAAGCTGTTCGAACTCATTCATTACATGAGCCGGTGCACCTTCCTGTTCACATCTCCGTACGCTCGCGGATGCCTTCACAATATCGCCAAGTTTGTAGGTTAAATCGTCCTCACTGCGCATGGCACCACCGTCTACCGCAATACTGGGGCGAACGGGTGGAGGGGGAACGGGCATTATCGTCAGAATCATCCACTCTGGTCGCGCGTAGACTGAAGAAAGGCCAAGCAAATGAAGATCAAAATCCGACACCTTTTTAAACAAGATGTGAATCTCCGCAGGAGTTAGGAGCTTTTTGTCGGGCTGCATAGACTTGATCTCCTGTGCCGACCACGACCCACAGTGAGAAAAGGCCAAGGAATGAAAACATCCACTAACCTCGTCATCATCCTTTGGCTTTTTGTACTGAACGAAAAGCTTGAGGGCCTCCTTCCTGATGATGGGCTGAATATGCCCGCAACCCCCATGACCCTTCTTAGGCTCTTCGTTTTCGGCACCTTCGCCTTCCTCCTTGGTATCGTCTGGTTCGCAAAGCATTTTTGTCTTGCAGTGGTTCCAAACAACAGCCATACGTTTCTTGGGATCCCGAACGTGTCTGATCTTCTCCGAAAAGTTGGGATCCGACTGATAAGGAGTCAGCAGGGCACGTATTGTGGCACGTATTGGACGATGATGGCTGAAGTAGATTATAGTGAGAGACGACTTACTATGTCGGCCTTCAACTTTCCGCAGTTCACGCAGATACACTCCAAAATTTTCTTGACTTTGATGATGAAACCTGGACTAGAAGTGAGCCGGAAGGCAAAACAGGGTCATGTAAGTGTGTGCGGCCGACATACCAGGGTGAAAGACTGCCTTTGCCAGTTCGATATGACCAAAATGACCAGGGCATTCGGACATGCCTTCACCGCAAGTCTGACACTTGAAGTTCCTGTCAATTGTGCCCATTCGGGGATCCATCAATCCGCCTAGCTTGGGCTTGTGGGTGGTCTCATCCATGACCTCGGGATGTTCGATTTTCGCCACTGAAAATGCTTTCTGGAAGATTTGAGCGGCTGGATGTGAAAAATGGCCAAACGCAACAATGAAAGAGGACAAACGATTTCCTCTGGTGAGAGGATGCCAAACTGCACCTCAGCAACCTTACGGACTGGAGCTATCGAGTAAGCGAACTGGTGGCCAAGCATTATGGGAGGACAGGAAGGAGTCCCTGGCGTTGACCAGGACCGTAAAGGAAAAACAGCTTGTGGGAAAGTGGAGTTTGAATTTCCACCCTTGTCTTCGCTCGGCGCCGAGTAACTTTCCAAGTTCGAGTCATTGTTAACCTCGGGTTCAACTACAATTGTTGGAATCTGGCGCTGGGTTCCAGGGCGCTTCAAGACCATGGATTCGGAGAGCTGGTGTAGTACATCACAAGATTCGGTGAGTCGACTTTCCATTTTATCTAAAGTAAGAGAATTCACATTGCTTATCCTTTGCGAATCAACTATGTTACTGATGCATATGTAGGGAAATGCGGGCAATTGTCAAAGCCATGGTCAGTGTCCTACTTGTTATCACCACCTACAACTGATTACGCCAGGAGCGTCTGTTCGTTATGTCTGATTTATTACAACTCTGTTGCACACTGGTTTTCTGAATCGACTGTAATACTGTTGCTGTACTGACCCGTGAAAAAAAGGTGATAGTCGGAACATCGCTGCAATTGCTACATCTTCTATACTGCCTCCTACATTTTCAAGAGAATGGTTGCACAATTGCATCAAGTAATGCAATGCAGGAGGAAGGAGTGAATGTCCGGTCATCATCAGATGCAGCCAACACTTCACACCTACAGGGAAAAGTTTAGGACTAGATTGTAGTACCGGCGATAGTCTGGTAAAGTGAGTGAGTCACCATAATCATTACAATGCAGTAAATACCTACCATAAGTCGTCTCGCGCATTGAACACTTTTGGCGTGACAGAATATTCAATGCAGTCCATCAAAGTCGAGGGTGTTGGAGTTTTGAACTGGAGCTACAGGGCTTACCCATTTGCAAAAATCCCTCAGCAGGTGCGTCCGCTCCACTTTCACATCATCCTTTACGCGACCACTAAGAATTATTGGAAGCTGAGCACCAGTATCCCATAGCACCACTCCGAGAAAGTTTGAGAAACGGATTCATCTTCCGAGATCAGTTTGGATGAGCTGCAAATTCTCATAATTGCCGGCCCAGCAAGCGATATAGGGATTGGGCACTTTGTTTTGGAATGCTGCGCGCGTTTCCGCAAGCATTTTGTGTCGCTTTTCTCGATCAGCTGTGCTGACCGAAGAGGGTCGAACACGCTTAACGATGGAATTTGCCGGAGGGGGAACAGGACTGGAGTGCATCAATGACGCTACTGCAGCTGAAAAGGTATCACGGAATCACCATCACTGATGGTATCAGCTAGAGCCAAGATCACCTGCCTTTATGTACGTCTTCCCTAGTTTTCTGGGTCGACGATGACCCGGAGTTCCTGCTGGCTTTTTGGGTTACCAGATCTATAAACGCATGAACGTCGAGGCTGATCTTGAGTTGCTGAAGCGCTTCTGCCAGAGCATCGACAGGTAGGAGTGCTGTAGAGATATGACTGGCATCTGGCTTGCCTGATACGGGCCCTGGTGGAAGCATTGGTTTTGGTTATGGTTGCGGAACAATAAAACTTACTGAGGTCACGTTCATGGTCAAGCGTCGAGGGCCTCCGAACCCCCGAATTTCTGTCACATTCACGCCGGAGGCGCCGTAATATGATTGGCTGCACAGCCATTTTGCGAATCCGTCCCTAACCGGCTGTGCCCTCCTTTGTTGTATAGCCTGAGCTTGCTTGGCAAACTCGAAATCTATTTAGAAGCTGCAGCAAAACCTCTCCACCGTAATACTTCCTACATTTTTAAATTTTCGGCCATTCAATGATGGAGGCGAATCCACGGCATAAATCCCAAATCCTCGATATAAATTGCACTCCTGAACCGACAGCCTAAAACGCCATCATAAACATGATTTCTGGGAAGCGGTACCCCTTCCAAAACGGACTTTGAAAATCATAAATATTTTGCTTAAAATAGCAATGTGTCTGTCCGGCACCCTTCGGAGACTGAAATCTCAAATGCACAGATGTTTTTATTGGGTTGAAGGGGTTCCATCTCCGACATATGTCTAGGTTTATATGCGTTTTTGGATATTGGTCCCCATTAGGGGGAAATGACGATGACCCTGAAAAGGATTTCCGATGTTTTCACATTTGTGTCTCCTGACGACCCGTATTTGCAATTTGGGCTGTTATAAAGAGGATGGGCCTCGAAACCAACACCTATTCAGAACAATCTACTGTGTTCAGTTCCATTCTCATCGCTGAGCGAACAAAATCGTAGTCATGCCTTGGCTCAATCGACGCTGGATAACCTTTTTCGCTGCCAGTGTGGCGATTTCAATTGTCGTCATCTCTGTCTTAGGATTTCTTAGCTTCAAGGAGGGAATCAATGTGAGGACTAAACTTAGTAAGTCGGCCCCGTCCGTTGGGGTTTAGCATTTTCCGTTGACGCCTTTGGTTGAAAAGACGCGTATGGGGTGGACTCCAACAGCAACGACGAACCGAATTTTTTTACCAATTGGACTTCTACCGACCCGGCGCTCGCCATGGTCGTATCTATCGATTCCTTCGATCCAGCTAGCAAATCTGGTTCGGCAGTATGTTCGAGACACATTTATTAATCTTCTCGGTCTGACAAGCAACAATGTAGCTTGGCTTCCACATTGACTACCAACCCATCAACCAGTTGGCCACGGTGAATGGGACTGATATAGTCCCAGAAGTCGCAGGTAAACTTTTATATGCCCCCCTTGATTCACAATATGAATATGTCCAACCAAAACGTCCAGTTCGGCTCCTTTTGCAGGCCACAACGACCAACTTCCCGGCTAATGCCGTCATGCCGTCCCAGTCTCAAAGTCAAATCCTGGTAAGTACTAACATTCTCGTGATTGAATTAATTATTTTGGGCTCATCTGCAACTGCTTGCAGGACGGGGATCCTAACCGCTACCCGCTTGACGAATACACCTTGAACTACACCATATCGGCGCACACCTCACCAACAGGCGATCCTCTGCCTCTGACCGTCTTTGCACAGGGCACTGTTCAAGGTTTCCGGGTCGACACGGTGTTCCAGGGGCTAGAAGATGACGGATCAAGAGTGCAGATCTCCTTTATCGTCAGACGCGGCGCTATCCTTAAGCTTTTCGCACTGGTCATCTTCATAAGTCCGCAAACGAAGTCATTTAGTCTAAAATCCCCACGCTGACCTGAATCTCTCCCAGTCATGTGGTGTCTTAGTCTCGGTATTTTCGTAGCCGCCATGTCTGTCTGGTTCAGAGAAAAGAAGGTAGAACTTCCGCTGATCGCCATTTCGACGGCTCTTCTCTTTGCTCTGCCGAATATACGAAACAGTCAGCCAGGCATCCCTCTAGCCGGAACGACGTCTGACGGTGAGTGCACCGTAGCTTAATGCGCCTAGGGTCGATGATGACGCCTTCCTTTGCAGTGGTTGGTTTCTTCTGGAATATTTTGCTTGTTGCCATCAGGTTTGAGGGCTCATGAGATGCACACGGAAATGTCTTACTGATCCCCTTCCTATAATATTAGCGCATTTGCCTTGCTCATCAACTACATTGTCAAGAACCAACGTGTAGGTCAATCACCCCCTGAGGTCAAACAACTTTTCTAAGTAGTTTTTCAGGAACGACCGAAGCTGATGATACGCGACTCTGAAAATCCCCTTGCGTTGGGTCCCGAGAAATAAACCGTCGCCGAGGTACACATGTCGGTTTACAATTAGATACCTACCTGCGCCTTGTTCTTCTATGACTGATCTGCTCACTTTATCTTTATCATGTTGGCTGTGATGCTCACCGAGGAAGTAGAATCACGGAAAAACCATACCTAAAATCACTTGGTTGCCGTATAATGGTGCTCGCTGTAGGGCTCACATCCCACATCACGTGACACCAAGATAATTGCTGAAACCACCATAAAAATGTGAATTATAAACTCACTGAGAGAAAAGTGAAACCTATAAAAATTAGAATGTGTTGAAGTGAAGGGCTGGATGAATTTAAGTTATTTTTTGATGCTGTATTCAAGGAGGAGATAGATTTATGGTGACCAAAACATGACTTTGGGGCAAAAACTGATACTAAAAATCTATCTTCTCCTTGAATACAGCATCAAAAAATAACTTAAATTCATCCAGCCCTTCACTTCAACACATTCTAATTTTTATAGGTTTCACTTTTCCTCAGTGTGTTTATAATTCACGTTTTTATGATGGTTTCAGCAATTACTGTACTAATTCATTCAATTCGCTTGCACGTGACTGTGTGAAAACTCCCAATAAATCTGAAAAATTGAGAAAAAATTAAATCCGGTGTCAAAAAAAATCTGTGTGATGTGTGACTGGTGAATTGAATGAATTAGTACAGTATCTTGGTGTCATGTGATGTAAGATGGGTGGATGTAGTACCTTATAAATGGTGAAACTCCAGTGATAAAAATCACTGAAGGTCTAGTTTTCCTCCCTTACTTGTTTTTAAAGTTTCGTTACTATAGTCTAATCATGCCTGGACCTTACTACTGGGTATGAAGGGCGTCAACAGACAAAAATATATCACTTTCCTTTGAGGACTTCAGCACACAACACTCATGCTTCATATTCAAAACATACCATTTTATCTCTCACAGTGGTCGGTTATACTTTCCAGTCTTGCTTTTGTTTTCAGCGAGTGGCTGAAACTTTATCCACATCTCCAAAAGCCAAATTCAAAGACCAAACCAATCATTTTCCACTTGAGCTTTCAGTTTGTATTTGTGTTTTCACACTCACTATGCATTTTAGTTTTATGGTATGGGTTATAAGTATATAAGTCCTTGTTGGACAAAATGATTATCCTTGCAATCGCTGAATAAACTTTAACCTTCGCATGACACCCAAAAATGTTGACATTCCGCAACCCCATGATGTGTGACCGACCTCTATCTCCCTCAAACCCTGCCACCACCATAACTGACAACACCAGCACAAACAGCCAAGTGAATGTGTGAATGCCAACTCTCACAACACGCAACACTGGCCACTCTGGCCAGCAAGCAACAGGTGGTGTGGTGTGGTTGTGTTTTATTTTCCTGGTTTTCACTTGATATTTAGCTACAGCACCCATGCAATCGCTGCCATACCCCAAGCACTAACCCCATCCCCCAAAAATGCTGGCCACAACACCACCAGCCCCAAACAGGCAAGACGAAGTGCAGTTGGGCACCAAATGTATATTGTTTCCTTTTGCTTTTTTGTGTTAAGTTTTCTAACTGTGCCCATGCCCATGCCCACACCTATCTCAACACACACCCACTCCTCATCCAACCATGAGATGCAATGGACACCAAGATGCCAAATGGCAGGCAAGATGACAATGACAATGACAATGGTAGCAACAATGGATGCAGCAGGATGGTGGTGCACCACCACTCACTACATTGGTAAGTCTTTTGTTTTTTGGTGAAGTCTTGCTAACAACTGAAATTGACCATGCCAATGTCCATGTCCACACTGCGATGGACAAAATGCCAATGCAGGCAACATGGATGGCGATTGATATGCCAACCCCAATAACGCAAATCCACAACACCCAACAATGCAACGCCCAGCAAATCGGATCAACACCAGTCCAACCAAAGGTCATGGCACCAGTCCAACAGCCATATGACGACCAAAGCAAGAATGGAGACAATTCCAGCAACAATAAAGAGCAGTGGTGGTTTAGTATACCCCCACTGCCACTGTTATTTTCTCTTTCATTCTGTTACTAACTATGATGATACCCAGCCCATGCCGGAGCCAATGTCATCCACAGTGATGCGGGGCACCAATGGTGACCAGGAGGGGATGCAGCAACAACAGAAGCAGTGGGGGGTGGTGTGCCTCCTGCTGCATCAGTGAGTTTTTTCTTATTTCTTGTCTTGGTTACTGACTATGGCCATCACCAGCTCACTCACGTCCATGTCCATGCCCACCTTAGTGACCACATTCACAACGCCCAAGACAAAAAAGATCCATGGCATCAGTCAGTGGCTAACGCAGGTGACAGCAATGCGAGGGAAGATGAGGCAGACAGGCAGTGGATGCAGCAGGCATGGTGCAGCCCCCTGCTAGCAAAGGGACTCCTTTTTTCATGTCCTTTACTAAGCAGTAAGAAGAAGAAATCACGTGTCGGTTTAGATGGGCTGAATCAGGGTGCATTGGATGAGGTTACAAATATTCCATCAGCTGCCACCCAGATGCAGCTGGCACTTTGCCTCAAAACCCAGGAGAGGGATAAAGATAAGGACAAGTGGTGGAGCATTGGCCATGGGAAAATGCACTGAAAAGAGAAGGAGAAAAAGGAAGAGCAGGAGAAACTCAGGATGCGTGCAAAATGTAGGAACTTTCAGAACTTTCAGAACTCTTGCCTTTCATCTGCTGACATCTCCATTGCCCCCTGAACTGAATAAGATTTCCATACATTCTTTTCTTAACATTTGTATCAACACTCCTTGAATCCGTGTTGAACGTAAAATCAGAAATGACCAAAACTTGTCCTCAGAAGAAGCTCATCTGTTCCAAGACACCATTGCCCATATGCATTCTACAGTGGCATTAAAATTGGGCCATGCATAATCCTGACTAGAAACATGGACATATATTATCCAATAAATTCCCCCATTTATGCAAACATACTGGTGAATGTAGGCACCATTGGTTTCAGATCCAGTATCCATGACCACTCAATAGATGGTTACTGATAACTGCTGAAGCCACAAATTAGTAGTGTTTCAACAAGAAACAGAAATGGAACGTTACTTACAATAGTAACTGGCATTGCAAGATGCTTTCACTAAACTGCTTCAGATGAACAAGCATACCTCTTATAAGTAACCCAGTCATAGGTTCAAATCTAAAGTTAAATCTAAACTGGAATAAAACTCTTGAGTCAGAGTCTAACTTCCGAACTTGAGTTCACATCATGTACTTGTACCACTATTGTCACCATGGGTACAAGTCAGGATCTCCACCTGCACCTGTAGACACCCACAACAGGTATGGGTCCATACCAACTTGTTGCACCTATGGTTCCCCATTGACAGCGTGGCACCTCAGCAGGTACATTCCCAGATAACCAAATGGACATAGTTGGTTCTCCAAGTATTTTCACCTCACAAATGTGGTGTGCTCACGTCAATTGATGTGGTGATGCGTTGTAGATGCGGGTTCTGTGTGGCTTCGGAACTATATAAAGAAATAAGATCCTAACCAGAGGGTGTCAGCGTAGAAGTGACTGGATAAGTCAGTGTCGGGAATAGTAGTAAAAGGAAGGGAATGTTAGTAAAAGTAAAGCCGCCGCGTAAAACTGGACTAATAACGACGAATCCGGTGATGAACGGAGTAAAAATGGACAAATAATAAAGAACCCGACGATGCCGACGATGTCGGGTACGGCGGGTCAGGTCGGGTCGGGTCGGAAACAATGAACGAATATATGGAAACAACGATAAAGACGACGAAGTGGACTATAAAAAGCTAAGGGTCTACATGGACGAGCATTTGAAGGGATTAAAAGGCGATTCTGACTAAAGGGAAACGGGGGCTAAGGGTATCTTTTTTTTGTACGGTTGTCGGGGACCGTTTTTATAGTACATGTGTGTGTAGCTACTTTCGGACATGTCTACTTCAGCCGATAGAAACTACAAAGAAAAGATGAAATGGAGATGTGGAAAGGGGGGTTGCAATGTGATGAAGACAAGAAAATGGAGGGGAAAACGAATATGCAAGGAAAAGATCTAGAAAGTCCTACATATCTCTGAAAGGATGATGGGATGCATAAATATGGTAAGTCCGAAGTCGGGGATTGACTCCGATGAGATCCATCTTCTACAATTGGAACTCCGAGGCGTTTGAGGCTGCCGGATTTGGTCCGAAAGCGGCTGTGACAAAGGCGGCATGTGTCGGGTTACATCGGTCACATCGGGTCACGTCACGTCACGTCACGTCACGTCGGGTTACGTCGGGTTATGTCGGGTTCGATTGCGAGTTGAATAGAGGCATCGGGTTCGTCCGGATTCATGATATATTGAGGATACGGACTCAGAGGGACGTCGACCCTCTACAGCGTGTTTGCGAGGTGCTTTGCTGAGACACCTTTCTGCCATCAAGTTGTTACTTGCCCCATCTGAAATCTCTCACAATGGGTCTCAGTCTGATCTCTTGGCTGACGACACTACAAGAACTTCTCCATCTGTAAAAGCTTGTCCTTTTCAAATGGCATGAGGCAAGTGACTGGGATTGATGTCCACCAGCCAACAAAATTTTCACATGTAACAATGTTGGATTCCCTCGTTTCCTGATTTCATCCTTGATCAAATGTGGTTGTGAGGTAATATCTATACTCTTTCAAAGTCAACATCTGCTAATCACTGTCATGGACACTAAAAAGGACCTACCTTCATTCAGCCTCATCTGCCTTGGCCTTGAGCTCACCATTTTATTTTGCCCATCATTGATTTCTTGTTTCCCTCTTCTTCTTGCTCTTGTAAGCAGTCTTAAGGGGTGTCAGTCTGTCGTCAAGATCAGCAATGGCCTTGCAAGTATGTTGAAGCCTTTCTGCACCTGCATGGTCTTTCTTACATTCAAGAATTTCAAGTCCATGTATCTCAACTTTGAACTCTAGTTTCTGGCATTGTGGTCTATCAATTACTTTGATTACCAGTTTCATGAGTGACATGGACACTATGGATTCCAAAGTAAATTGACTGTCCAGGGTTCACAAATTACCTGTATAAGCTTCATCGACAAGGTCACAATGTGTCATCCAAATTTTGACACTGTGGAACACCTTGTACTTTTCTTGGATTCTCTGCAATATGCTGATAGTATCTGAAACAGATGGCTCATTATAATAACAAGGATTTGCACAGACCACTCTAGCATCTCAATGTATATTCTGTACTCAGTAAGCTTCTTGCATGCAATGAGGGATTTGAAGAGGTTGGCAGCATTCCTCTGCCACACAGCCAGCCATGATGAGGTGCAGCTCATCAATCAAGAGGATGATGCCAGGGCTGCCATGTTTTGTCACCTTTTCAGCTTTGACTAGGACTGATTTATTAATAATGCACTCTTTGTATTCACCTTTATATTTTACTCCTGTGATGAGGGCACCTATCAAGGGAGTAAGGACATGCAATGAGGGTGGATGGTACATTGTGGTTGAAAAGAGTTTATAAGCAGCGGTTGAAGCAAATTTTATTAGTTTACTAGAGTGTGCCACATCACTTTACCAGTGTGACGCCTTTCTTTCAACGCTCACCTTGGGTGAAATTCATTGCAACAGTGGCTCCCCCATGTCACAATTGCCGATGCCCAACATATACAGAGGTTGGGCTCTGTCTGATCTACCAATTTCTTCACTGACAGAGCTCCAACACACCCCAGGCCTTTGTTACTGCAGCCACAGCTTGGCCCATGATTTAGCTCCATCTCTTTCATCTCGCTACTGTTCTAATGGTAATGCTTTTACTACTGTGAGTTATTCTTACAACCTTTGCTTCAATCTAATCACATTTGCCCAATGTTTTTACAGAATGATTATAGTCTCAATCCTGCCTCCATTTGCACCGCATGTCATGACCCACATTTTTTTCACCAGATGACCCCACCCTCATTTACAATGTCTCTCCCTGCTGTGCAACTGCCTGTAATGCACATCATGCCACCTCTTCAAGATCTTCCTGTTGTCCCAACTCCTCCACCTGCAATTCCTTGGCAGATATCTGTGGAACCAAACAGCAACAAATGGAAGACACCTCAAAGCTGCTGCTAGACACTGTCCTGCACTGGGTGGGGTTTCCATGGCTCCTTTCATGCAGCTCCCCACTGTTCAGCTCCCACCCACTTCCTCCACCAGTCGTAGTCATGGTGGTGTTAGTCAATGCACTGGTGCAACCAATGCCAGAACAGCATACAAATACCTAGTGGTTATCCACCCTGAACCTGTAAGAACTCTTATGAACTGCCTTTATTTCTAATCTCATGTGGTCTCTCAGTCATATGGGTCTATTTCTACTGATAGCCTTGATGCATTCAAACAACTTCATGCACCCACGGCTGCAAAAATTAATGTCTTCATTGACAATGTGGTTCATCTCCACCTCTCATTTAGTGTTGACATTACTTGTCTTCCATCTGATCATATTGCCACCACGTTTAATGCCGCTATGGTTCAGCATTTTAATAATTGTGGACTTGCATTTTCTGCCATCTCTTCAGCCTCATCATCTTCCAGTTCTTTACTTTCACTTGCATCCATTTCCAATACTCTTCAATAGACAGTTCTTGTCACAGGGAAGGTACAGTGGGTAACACATTTAGGCATTCTTCTGAAACCTATATTCCACATCAACCCCAATGCTATGACCCATGCTGAACTTCAAAAGGAGATATCTCATATGCCTGCTTTGTCATTTCCATTTGAAGATTGAAAACTTGTCTTCCTCAGTCAGTTCTCAATATGTGCTGCAGTAGCTATATTCCCACACTGACTCATCCCACACTGACTCATCCATAGTACCGATGCAGAATGTTATCTTTGGGCCATATCTTGATCATGGATCGCATGCATGCCTTGCTTTGTGTCTGTGGGATAGATTTGTGACTTCTGAGATCAATGAAGATTCTTCAGAACCTGAGTGTTTTGAACTGTGTTTACATCCTCAGGTACATTCCTATATTCCTTCATGTTTCACCAAAATGAAAACTCTATCAGATAATTCCTCCCACCAACCAGATTTATCACAAAACTGAAATTGTATCTCTAGTAATACCAAATGTTATAACAGAGAACACAGATACCTGCTCCTGTAATTTGTGTTCAAACACCTTTGCCACTTCAGATCATGGCTCTGCTGTTAGAGCCTGTATCAGAGGAAGCAATGGCTGCATTTCTTCAATTCAAACATGATCTTATGCAATGCCTCCAACCATCTCCAGATAATCACCATTTCTATCATGATGCTCCATCTGCTCCTGATGCTGCTTGTGGTCTTTACCAACTTCTTCTTTCACTTACAACTGATTCCCTAATCACTAATGTTCCTGAGAGTGTTACTATACTCAATGGCACCATACCCAGCTTACAGCAAGTTCCAAAAGTAATGGCCACGCCTATTTTTTTGTTTTTTTTTGAGGCGCTTACAAAGGCTCGGTCAGTGCCATGCCATTGTGGCTGAGAAACAAGAAATATGGTTTTATATGTGATTCATGCCAGCTATTTGTAATGCAGCTCTACCTTAAGCCTAAATAAACCTATCTACACCTTACAACACCTTGAAATACCATCCTAACTGAAGGAAGTACAAAATAACTGCACAGATTAAATTTCCTTTTTGGTCACGAGATAATCGGATATATTGGCTTGTTTTGGAAAGTTGGCTTGTTTTGGAAAGTCTTGAAATCACATCATTTGCAAAGTGATTCCTCCCAAGCCAGAGCTTGTAGGAACATGATAAAACAATGAATTTTTATTATTGTATTTGGTTCTGATATTGCCCATTTTTTTGATAAGATTTCAGCCAAAATAGCACTAATTAGCTTAAGCTAACTTAGCTAAGCTATAAAGTCAGAGTTGGTCACTTAGAAGTTCATTATAATAATACAAAAATGTATTGTAAGAACTTAGAAGGTTCAGATTTATTTATTTAGGCCTAGAATAGAGCTGCAATAGGAGTATGTAGCATAAATCTCATATAAAACCATATTTCTTGTTTCTCAGCCACAATGGCATGGCACTGACCGAGCCTTTGTAAGTGCCTCAAAAAAAAAAAAATTGGTGTGGCCATTACTTTCGGAACTCGCTGTAATGACACTACCCGTCATGTGCAATATTAATATATGGGTGCATCAGATTGATCTCATGATAACATTAACTTACTAATCTCATTAACAAGTGGTGAGGGTGTTGGAGTCAATCAGTTTGGGAAGCATTATTAAAGCTGATCACCTCAAACACCCATCACTGGCTTGCCAATGGTGATGAAATGTTTATGCCTCTAGTACTCCCATTTGTGCCAGACAACGATTATATTGCTGCCTATATGGTTTATGGGGCGATTATGGCCCTTGGTATTATCTGGGGCCAACAGCACCTCCCTATTTCGCCATTCTTTCTCTTGTACCTTCTCCATGGCTTCAAAGCTGTCACTGATGTCCCTTTGATCTGTGCTATGGCTCCTGAGATGGGTTGCCGTTTATCCAGCCTCCTGCTGTTACATTAATGGGTCAACCTGAACTCCAGCTGTGGGTAGGATATGATCCCATGAACATGATCATAGAACACTTTTCTCATATTCAGGTAGCATCCTTTGATTTATTCACATCTTTGAGATAATTGATCATCCAAACAGGCTACACATCTTTGTCATCTCTCTCCAGCTGCATGTGTTGCCTTCGGACATCAACTTGTCGCAGCATATGTATTTGGGACTCAAGATGTCAAAGACAAAGCTGAACATGCTCTCTTTGTTGCCTTCTGATCTGGATTTGACTCCATTTTTACTGTTGGACCACATGAGTCATTGCTTGCTTCTGTACATCTTGTAGTCATTTCCTGTGGCATTACCTCAATTCTACCAACCTCTCAGGTTTTTGGATCTGATCCTCCCAATAATTTTTATTCAGACTCATGGCACAATAGGACTGATACTGTTGAGGACTCAGACCAGGCTGTGGAGAATTCTACCCCTGATCCATTGAGCTCGCTCGAGCTGAAGCACTACTCAACAACATTAGGATGGCTACAGAACCTGTGGAACATCTATATTCTCGTGTTTTAGGTGATATTTGGCACCTGATGAACCAGTTCCCCATCTCAATGCACCATGGCCTCCGGTGACCTTTTGCTCAGGCTCTCCAGAAAGTCTTCTTCATTCCTGACCCTGATGACAAGGCCAAACTCAAAACATTTCTAGCCATGAAAGGAGTGAAGTAGGAGACTATGCTTCGAAGTCATCCCAAGTGGCTGTAGAGTTGGGTCAGATGCTGGGTTCCACCTCCAGAAGAACTCTTACCTCAGGTTGCACAGACCCTGCATGCATATGGCCCTTTGAAAGACTTGAAAATGGGACTGCCCTTGTTCAATGACAGGGCATGGGAGATTGCAGCAAATGTTATCAAGAATGTGCGCCATGGATATTATTCTGACCCTCCAGGAATCCAACTGTACATGACCCGCAGCTGCAATAAGTATGGTCTCATGTGATATAAATGTTGCCAAGGAACAAACAGCATTGAAGGTGGGATTCACCAAAACATTATCCGGTGGTTTGGAGCTTTCAATACAGTACCCAAGTTTGCTCTTGAATTACTTCATGATTACTGCCTCTACCACAATCTAAAAGTGAGTTGATACTTCCCAATAACTCTCACAACAACATTACTGATGCAGATGCAACTTGATGCAAGGTGGGCACATTGAACCGTACAGGCATTCCCTTTGCTGGGTCATTTGGTATTTGGACAACAAATCGTGTATCGCACTTACTTGACCTTACCTCACCACACTTTATATCTCTTCTGACAACATTTGGACCTGGGGGATGGCTTAATGGAGATAACTTTGTCTCATCCACAGAAATCTTCAGCATTCTTCCATTACCTGAGGTCTTCCGATGATATGCACTCAGCCATCCTGAGCTCCAATTATATATATTTTGTGATTCCTTGTGATTTGATGTGACTTACCACTCTTTGACCTTCCGATCACATCGCAACTATTGCGATCTTCTGCGACTTCGGAGATATTTAGTTATCACTCCGAAGTCTTTCCTTTGTTCTCTTTGTTCTCTATATTCATTTATCGTTCTCCCTACCTATCCTTTCTTCTATATGCCCTTTATCTCACATATCTCCTTTTAGTATCATCCTTTCATCTCTCTTCCTTTGTCCTTACAGCTTATATACCTGCCTGTATGATCCACTAGACAGAGAACCCCCAGAGAATCAAGACAGACCGTCATTCCCCCTTCGTCTCAGAGCTTCCCCTTCATCCTAGTTCCATTCTCTTCACATTCCATCATGTTCTCTCACTGTCCAACCCTTCGATCTCACTGCGACTTTTGATTTTATCACAACTCTTCAATTTTGATCGCACCACTCCAGTTTTGATCACAGCACTTCTCCAGAGTTTCTCATCCACTTCTATTCATTCTCCTTCATTTCCTATACTAGTGTAGGCTTTCCGAAGCTTCCTTGCATCTTTTCACCTTTAGTAGTTGTAGGATTTCCCTTCTTATAGCTACATATAGCGTATCACCGAGGAAACCTAGGGATGCACCCTTACAATCCCCCATTTGCGAGAGATCATAAAATTCATCACTGATACATGGCAAAATGACAGGGAACATGGATCACCGTGCTGCCAATTCATACCAAATCCGAGAGATCACTTTTTACAGCTGTTTGCATTTGTTTGTGCACCGCCACACTTTGCACGCTTTTGGCTCATTGGGCCTCAAAACTTCTTGATTTATTTCTCGCCAACGGCAGCACGTATGACCATGATTCCAGTCTCTTTCGAATCACATGAGGGAGCTCTAGGTGCTCATATACTTCAAACATTCTAATTATTCACCGTTAAAATTCTAGTTTTTACAGGCCAGCCCCGCCTCTGCGATTTTTCATGGCGGAATGGTAAGCCGTATCAATGTGAGCCTGCTCGCATTCTGTGTCTATGGCACTACGCCAGATGCCGGTATGTTCTTTCATCCCAATTTTTGTACTAATCGTTGTTGATTTTGATTTTGATGCCCATCCCCTCATTCGAATTTTCTGTACCCGCAGCGACATCATGCCACCCAAGAACCAGGGCCAATATGCTCAAGGGGATCCTTACGAGGTGCGTGCATGAAATTTCCATGCTTTCACAGCCTCATCTGTCAATCAAGACCATTATCATTGTCAAGCCCATGTCGGCTATAATTTGGTGCAAAGTCGTGGCCAATCCTGCCTCCGGCGGGTCAGCACTCGCTATCGCAAGCTTATCGGAGCTTTCCGAGTCCGAGTCTCCATCTTCAGTGGTTTTATTGGCTGTGCGCTTGTTGACTAGGTTGGAACTGCCGGACGGCGTGGGCACAAGGCCTGGACCAAGGCACAGACGCCTGGACCAAGATGACAATGGCCACGACGATGACGACTGGCCACGACGATGACTACCCATGACGGTGATGACGATAATGGACACTCGACTGCGACAGGGACCAGCACCGCCAGAGTACCTCACGGGGGCCAGGTCCACATCAATTGATGTGGATGGCCACCTTCACGAGGTAAGGGAATAGATAATCGGTGACGAAACCGTGGGTGCGCCTTCCACCCGCGGTTTCGCTGTGCTGTCTTGTAACTTAGGGATGTCTTACATTCTATGAAAAAATGAGGAAGCCATTCTTTTTACATATGAGCGCAAGGCAGTTTAGATGCATTTCTAGCATAGAAAACTATATTCAACGCGAAGAGTGTACTTGAAACATTGTAGCAGCTAAGAGCCCTCCTTTTGAACCTGAGAGTATAGAATAGTATGTATTCAATCACCAATATTGTCACGAATATGATTTTCTTTCGGTTTTTCTCCAAACGCTTTCTCCCATACAAAATCACGGACTTTGATGCCAAACCGACGGAGTCGGACTGTTAACTCGTCAACTGTGAGTCCTTCAAAAACAATGTCGGTTGGGGTTGGGGAACTAGCACGTTGGTTTGAATCCATGGATGTAGATGTCCTGAGGAAAGACGAATCAGAAGTAGTGTCAAAGTTATGTGGTAAAACATATGTGAGCGGTTCAGCTGGTGACACAGGCAATCCTATTTCCATGGTTAGCGATTTGAAAACAATCAAAATACCACGTACCAGTCAGTTCTGTGGGCTGGAGAGATATATTGCGACGTTGATAAATGGGTTTGTAAGAAGAATCGGCCACACTTGTGTGGTTGCTAGACGCTTCTACCATTGGTAAACGATTGGTCACCGTGAAGGTAATGGGAAGTTTGGGTGAGCGGCGATTGGCTGAACAATAAGTTGGGGAGCCGAATTTAGTCTCAAAAAAAAAAACCGGTCCGATTTAGCGTCACCCCTACCTTCCACATCATTCTCAAAAGCCCACCGATGGGCGATGCAAGGAAGAAAGAGAAAGGTTCTTGTTCCTAAACCGCGTGGCACCCCTACTGGGACCCCGAAAAAGGAGCTCTGCGTATACAGGGCTATAGGCCTGCTATCCACACTTCCCCATCCCAAATCTCCCCCTAAGTTTATCCATAAGCCCACCCCTAACAAAATCACAGAGAAGAGCCTCCGTAATTGGGCCACCCCCATCGCCGGCACCTCGAAATCCAAAAAAGGCAAACAACCGCAAGCCAATACATCAACCCCCCAACCCGCCAGAACCACCAGATCCTCATCCAACATAGAAAACAACATCCCCAGCATCATTCTGGAAACCACTGAACTGGACACCCTCCAAGAAGCAGTCGACCACCTCCTCACCAACTCCCTCCTCCCCCCCGATCACGACTACAGTATATCTACATTCACTGGAATCCTCCGACAACTGGCAGCTTCGGACAGCATTCACGCCCTTCCCACAACGGCCACTACCCTCCGATCCATAGCCATAGCCTTAGACTCAATAGATTTCGCCGCAAAATCTGACATACTCGCCAACTCCGTCGCCTCCGCCCTCAAATCTCAAATGGATGACATCCACGCATCAATTGAAATAGCTATGGCTCCCATTCTAGATAGCATTTCTTTTAAAATCACTGACCTCCAATCTTGCCTTCTAGAAACGAGAGATCAACTCCAACAATCCACGGCGAGCCTCGTCAAAACCTCCACCTCGATCGAATCCACCACCTCCTCATACAAGGATGCAGTCCTCGCTCAAACTACACGGGCCCCCCTCAGCAACATAGACCCCCGTATCAAAGCGAAGGAACAACTACAAGCACGGCAAATCCTTCTCGACGTAAACGACTCCCCGGAAACCAAAAAAGCCCTGGACATCAGCCTCTCAAAACTCACGGAAAAGGCCAATCACGTGCTTAGCTCCACGACACCACCGTCCAACTACAAATTCATGGCCACCACGAAGCTCAGAAACGGAGGCATACTACTAGAAGCGAATTCCGACCAAATCCCCACCTGGTTACAAGACAACACCCGGCTCACCACATTCCTATCTACCTTCGGTCACGGAGCCTCCGTTAAGAGGCGAACTTACACTATCATAGCTTACTTTGTCCCACTCATCTTCGATCCAGACGTGCCCGATCACCTCAGGGAAATTGAGGAAACCAACAAACTCCCCCCACACTCCATCATCCGCGCAATCTGGATCAAACCGAAAGAACGTTGCTCAGCAAACCAGACATGCGGTCACGCCATATTCTCCCTGGACTCACCCGACACCGCTAATCTAGTTCTTTCCAAAGGTTTCTTTGTATGCCACAAGAGAATCAACACCGGCAAATGCAGAAAGGAACCCCTCCGCTGCCTCCATTGCCATCAATGGAACCATACCGCATCCCGCTGTCCAGCCGACTTCGACACATGCGGCACTTGTGGCGACTAACACAGAACGTCGAACTGTTGCAACAAAAATCAACCCTTCTGTACGCCCTGCAAACAAAGGGTCACACCACATGGGACCGTAACTGCCCCTCTTTCCTACTAAAATGCAAAGAAACAGATGCTCGCAACCCCGAAAACTTACTACCTTTCTACCCCACAGCCGAGCCATGGACCCAAAACCCCTCTCATCCCTATGCCCCCACGCCATCCTCCGTTAACGCCCGACCACCACACACAATTCCGCCCAGACTACACTCCCCATTCCCCCTCCCCCCGCTGTCCCCAGCTTCCCGCCACTACTCTCCACCCCCCTCCATCTTCGACCAGCCTCCTCCCCCCTTGATCCGAAATCGTCGTAACGGATCCAGACCCCCCCTACGCCAATCCACTCTAAATATCACCAACCCGCCTCTCAGCCAAAACACCGCCCCCTCCGCCCCTCTTTCCTGGTTCGACGACACAACGCCTCTCCCCCCCCTTCCCCCCACCCCCATACCCCCAATGACATCCACGCAATCAGCATACCTCCTCCCACAGCACCGTCGCCTCATGCCTGAACAACCTGCTCCACATCCCGTACACTTAAACATCTGGCAGATTAACCTCAACAAATCAGTGAAAGCACACTGGGACCTCATCAATTCCATGATACACACCAAATGCGACCTCCTTCTACTACAAGAACCATACTTCAACTATTACGGCAACACCAAAGCCACCCACAATTGGAGAGTAATCTACCCCTCTGACCGTCTCACTTCCAACACGCCAGTCCGTTCCATCATCCTAGTCAACGTCAGACTTAACACAAACTCATGGGAACAAATAAACATCCACAGCTCCAACGACCTTACGGGCATTCGCGTCAAAGGACCCCTAGGCAACCTCGCCCTCTTCAACATCTACAACGATTGCCTCCATTCCAACACCCTCGATACTCTGCACCTATTCGCCAGGACACATGAAGCATCCTTACATCGTCGCGAGAACGACCACATGTTTTGGTGTGGCAACTTCAATAGACATCACCCACTCTGGGACGAGGAACGTAACCACCATCTTTTCACCGCCAACACCCTCGCCCAAGCCCGTCACCTCATAGAAGCTACTGCCGACTGTGATATGACGATGGCACTACCTAAGGACCTACCCACCCTCGAATCCATGGTCACAAAAAACTGGACCAGAACCGATAACGTGTTCTGCACAGCGAAATCCACCCACCTCATTTCCGTCTGCAACACCAAACCAGAACTTCGGCCCACAGGCACTGACCACATCCCCATCCTAACTGCCATTGCTCTCCCCCCCCAGATAAAAACCAACCCCCCTACACGCAACTTCCGCCTAGTCAACTGGGACAACTTCAGGGATCAACTCAACTCCCACCTGTCTCACCTTCCCCCACCCACACAAATCACCTCACAGATACAGCTCGACAACGCCATTTCAGGCCTCACTACGGCCATACAATCATCCATCGAGTTTGCGATTCCCCTTTCGGCCCCCTGTCCCCATTCAAAGCGTTGGTGGACCCCACACCTGAACCAGCTTAAACGAAACAAAAACAGGCTAAGTCGTCTATCATACAAATTTTGCCTAGACAACACTCACCCAAGCCATAAAGAACATAAAACGGCACGTAATCACTATGGTGCCGAAATCCTAAAAGCCAAAGAAAGACACTGGGCCGCATTTCTCGATGACGCTAAGGACCACAACATTTGGACCATAAACAAATGCATATCGAATCCCATAAGCGACTACCCCAGAGGAGACGGCGGCAAATCAGCCATCCCCACTTTAGAGTACACCCTCCCAAGCGGCCTGACAGCATACGCCACTTCCAACGAGGATAAAAGCCTCGCTATAGCTAAATCATTCTTTCCCCCGCCACCCTCACACTCCTCCGTGCCACCCAATTATAACTACCCTCCCCGCATACCGTTCACAGTGGAAATATCCCGTGATCAGATCAAAGAACACATTGGCAAGGTCCAACCCCACAAGGTACCAGGCCCAGACGGCATCCCTAATATCGTACTAAAAGAATCAGCCGATCTACTCGTCGATCGCATCCACCCCATCTTCAATGCGATACTCCGCCTCAAAATCTACCACGACCCGTGGAAAGATTCCATCACCAGGGTGCTACGTAAACCGGGCAAACCCAGATACGATATACCCAAAGCATACCGTCCCATAGTTCTACTCAACACCCTCCCGAAACTGCTGACTTCTATCGCTGCAGAAATCATCTCCCACATGATAGATGAACACCATCTCCTGCCCGCCCACCACTTTGGAGGTCGACCGGGCCACACCACGACAGACTCGATGCATGTTCTAATTCACCGCATCAAACACGCCTGGCGCAACAAACGAGTCGCGGCAATCCTATTCGTAGATATCGAAGGTGCCTTCCCCAACGCAGTAACGGACCGACTACTCCACAACATGCGCAAGAGAAAGATACCCGAACATCTTGTCTGTCTAGTCGGCAACCTCCTCAAGGATCGCACCACGCGCCTCACCTTCGACGACTACATCTCCGACCCTATCCTCCTCGTCAATGGCATAGGACAAGGGGACCCGATTTCGATGATTATATACCTCTTCTACAACGCTGACCTAATCGAAATCCCCACAGGTCGCCAGGAACTGGCAGTAGCCTTCGTCGACGATGTAGCTTACTACGTAGAGGGCAAGGACTTCGCTGAAACCAACCAAATCCTCAAGAAGCTCATGTCGAAACCTGGGGGAGCATATTCATGGTCCAAAGAGCACAATTCCAAATTCGAAATCAGCAAATTCGCACTAATAGACTTTTCACAGCGCACCGATATGCCAAGACCACCACTAATCCTAAACAACACAGCCATCTTGCCAGTCAAGTCTCACCGCTTCCTCGGCATCATCTTGGACCAGCACCTTCGCTGGCACAAACAACGGGAAAATGCCATCGCGAAGACTACCAAATGGCTACACCTCTTCCGAAGAATCACACGTCCCAAATCCGGCATACCCAGAAAACTCATGCGTCAACTTTACACCTCAGTGGCAATCCCAAAGATGATATATGCCGCGGACATTTGGTACACACCGGTACATAGAATCGCCAACAATGCTCACAGACGCGGGTCAGTAAGAGCGATGCGGGAACTAACCAAGACCCAACGCATAGCATCGATACCCATCACTGGGGCCCTCAGAACGACACCCAACGACCTCCTCGACCTCCACGCCGGCCTGCTCCCTGTAGACCTCCTCATGCACAAAGCATGCCACAGATCAATCATCTGACTATCGACATTACCTATCTCACACCCGCTTCACAACCCACTTAGAAAATGCGCCAGACACTTAGTCGCCAAACACAGATCCCCACTCCACACTCTCACCCACCTCTTTGACATCAACCCTGACCACATAGAACCCATCCGTTTCCCCACTTCCTCCTCCCGTCACCCCCTAGCCTTCAACGCAATTATCCCCCCTTCCAGAGAAGAATCCATCGCATTCCACAACATTGACGACGCCGACATCAAGATATACTCTGACGGCTCGACCCTCGACGATGGCGTAGGGGCAGCAGCCGTACTGTACCGCACTGGAAGATCCCGGCCTAAAGTCCTCCGTTACCACCTGGGCTCCAGCACGGACCACCACAATGTCAAAGCAGAAAATGTAGCCAGCCTACTTGCCCTACAGTTACTTAGCCGCAAATCTCGTTTACGCTCCACCTCCATATACATCGACTGTCAGCCCACCATAAATGTGCTAATCGGACCCTACACGAAATCCGGGCAACACATCCTCGACACCTCCCGTGCCCTCGCACGGCACCTGGTTGACACTAATCAACACCTCACCATCACTCTCAGATGGATCTCGGGGCACGAAGGGGTAGTTGGGAATGAGAGAGCCGACTCCGAAGCTAAGAAAGCAGTGAGAAACGACCCCAGTCCACGTCATACATTACCGGTCGCCCTCCGCAGCGGCACCCTCCCTTCTAACACATCGGCCATCAAACTCACATTCAGCAGACACCTCACAAACCTCTGGCGTGAGGAATGGCACCAGTCACCATGCTTCGTACGCTTCTCCCGCATTGACCCTGACTTCCCTTTACGCAATTTCCTTAAAACCCCTGACAATCTAACACGACCGCAGACAAGCCTCCTCACCCAGCTACGCACTAACCACATCCCCCTTAATGCTTACCTACACAGAATCAACAGATCCGACACCAACGCCTGCCCCAAATGCGAAATGGCCATCGAGACCATCCAGCACTTCCTCTTCGAATGTCCTGCCTACTTCCACGCGCAGCACAAGCTCACCAACGCACTCAGGAACCAAGCCCGTTCTCTCTCACACCTCCTCAACGACCCCAGAGGCATTCAAGAACTCATCAAATTCATACGAAGCACAGGACGATTAAAAGCCTCATTCGGTGACCTCACCTCCCCCACGCTCACATAACTAACACACTCTTACACAGCATACCTCTCTCTCCCCACTCATCCACGTTGGGACATCTCCCTGTCACACGCACGCTTAACAAAATCGCAATAAGCACCCGACCCACCGCCCGCATAACCTCTCACCCTCGACCACTCACCCGGCCATCATATCCTTTCTTTTTTTTTTTTACTTTTCTCCCTGTGACAGCCCCCTCCGTGCATGTCCGCCCAGGTGGCCGAGCACTTAGCTCGTCTAGACCACCCCTACTCCACCACCCCGCTGTAGACATTGGGCCCCCTCACACGTCAGGTCAGGCGTTTAAAACAGCATGGACATGCTGGGACCACGGGGGACTTATTCCGTCGTGGTTGCACTCGCAAACCAGAGGCACAGGTTCCGGGAAGGCTTCCATATTTGTATATACTCTTGTCCATGTACGTAAGGTCCGGCATAGGGCTCACCCTGAGGGACAATAATATGACTTAAAAAAAAAAGAAAAAAAAAAAAAGGAAGAAAGAAAAACAGGTTGCTCAAAAATCAGCTGGGGTCAAACGAGGATGGCCAGCCAAGTCATCTTCCAGTGAACCTACTCCCCGCCCCCCATCGAGTCGTGTAGGCCATGCATCACATAAAGTACTCACTGCTGCTCCCAAATCTTTTGAAAATGATTCACAAGACGAAGTAGAAGCTGAGCGCGATAGGATACTGCAGGCAGCAGAGGACATGTTTGGTGTACCGAAGGAGAAGATTGCGGCTGCGGCTGGAGACTTCATGGTCAGTGATGACGACAAGCCCCTCAGCATAGAATCTAGGACATCTAGTGACGAGGCCAGGGAAGATTCATCAGAAGAAGACGAACCAGGTATATACACTCAATTTCTCGTCACAAGGTGCCTGTGACATTGATGAGCTGCAGAGATAGAATTAGAATTCTTGATCCCAATTGATGGCACAACGGAAACAAAACTAGTAAAATCGGATCTAGAGTGGGGAAACTTCTGCTATATGGTTGCTGGTGAATTGGGTATCAAGAGGGACGACTTGAATCTGGCATACAAGTTCAGCACCGCCTTGCAGAAAGAAATGCCAAAGCTTTTGACAAAGCCAATCCATTTCTCAGCCCTTTGGGACGACGCACGAAAAGAAATAACACAAGCCCAAAAGAAGAAGTCAAAGAAGGTGCTCAGAGTATCCATCATTGACAGAAACGCTGGAACGAAGAAACCAAAGGGGAGTGACAATAAAGGAATTCCAGTACGTTCAGGGCCTCGTTGGCGAGAAATGTAATTTGACCAGTATGAATGATTCCAGGACAGTCGGCGTGGAAAGAGTGCAATGCAAGATACCGTTGGAGTAGTGGGACCTGCCAGTCACGTGACCAGGCTCCCACGGTTGACCTAGTTAGTAGCCTTCCCGATGTAGTAGTCAGTCCATCCTTCCTATCCAGTCGACCTTTCCCTCGAGTCCTGCGTGAGCCCCCGGAGTGGTACCTCGGTACCACTCCAACGTGGTGATGAGAGTGTTTTTCGACCCACGCACCTCTTTTTCTCTCAGTCTCTCACTCCTGACGTTTTTCTTTCTCGCGAGGCGACCTTTTTTCGGCCTCACCACCCACCGCTGCGCAACCGCGGATTTTTACTTTATTCACGGCCGTACAACACTCCAGTTACCCCCCGGCACTCGTGTTCAGCCCAATAGGGCCCCGCGTCGCCCCCCGTTGACCCAAAAACGCGCCCGCGACCCTTCTCAACACCCAAGCGGCAGGCCACGTCACATTTGCGACCCCCCCGTTTTTTCATTTCATTGTTGTTTTCTTTCGTCATTCCTAGCCCCAGGCAGGCTCATCCGACCCCACGGACCCCCGTTTGACGTACCGGAGCCGCACGCTCCCCTACGCCACCCCGAATCCACGGTCGCAGACCTTTTTGGTTACACACGGATCCGCCACGTCACCAACGTTGGACCCCCGCTTCTTCGTGTACCCCAACCCACGCGTATCCATCCAAGCCCCAGGATGCACGCTCGACGACCCAACACCCCGTTCTGCCCCAAACGAACCTGTCGCCATCCATTTTGGATGCCCAAGCGCCTGCCACGTCATCACCCTCAACCCCCCGCTTTTCGTATGTCCCGTTCCCAACCCACGTTCGTTCAATCCCCCGCGCCCTCGTTCCATCCACCAGGGCCCCCCGTTGCCCCCCGTTTGCCCCAGACGAGCCCCCACCGTCGTTCTCGGACACCCAAGCCACGCGCCACGTCACCATCGCGCGGCCCCGTTCTGCCAGCACAACCGGCCCAGACCAACTCACCAAACTCGCGGCCCACCCCCCAGAACACCCTGCGTCTCGTTAACGCCCCGAACGAGCCCCCACCGCCGTTTTGGTCGCACCACGGATCCGTCGCGCCCACCCGTTGGACTCCCGTTCTTTCGTGTACCCCAGCCCCACACGGACCCATTCGACCACCCGTGCCCTCGTTCCACCGGCCAGGACCCCCCGTTCATCTCCATTGCACCAAACGAGCCCCCGCCGTCGTTTTCAGACACCCGCGCCGCGCGCCACGTCACCACCCCCCGGCCAGTTCCTAACACCCTACCTGGCCCCGCGAACCCTCATTCAGCTCCCTGCGGCATCGTTCTCGACCTGGACGAGCCACCCCGATCTCTTCGCGTGATACGCCAACCCCCTCCGCGTCGGGATACCATGCCCTTGTTAAGTACAACCCTATGCCCCGTCAGTATTATAGCTTTTATTATAGCCTCGTCCCCCGTTCCCCCGATACTGGATGTCAATCACAGTCTACCTACACGCTGTCACTACACTACGTTCACGCACCCGTTTACCCGATCTCCGCCAATACAGTTATATTTTGGACCACCTGAACCTTCACACTGCGCTAAGTACTTGCTAGGACGATTCGAGGGATCTTTGGCCTTGTGTTGTGAGCCCGAACCCTTGCGAGGGAGGCATTCGAAGAGTATTGAGTTTGAGGAGAGTCTTGTATAGTCTGGTCATCTACCGCCCCCTGCGCGAGGACGACTTCCCGCTTCACGATATAAGGCCCCGGCCTTGATTCGAGGCATTCTGAGGGACTGGGAGTTGTGGCTTGAGAGTTTTTTGGTCAGTTTTGTTTGTTTCGTGTTCTTTTCTGTAGCAGTTGGCGACGAGGGCGTCGCCATGAGGAAAAGGGGCACTTGGAGTAGTGGGACCTGCCAGTCACGTGACCAGGCTCCCACGGTTGACCTAGTTAGTAGCCTTCCCGATGTAGTAGTCAGTCCATCCTTCCTATCCAGTCGACCTTTCCCTCGAGTCCTGCGTGAGCCCCCGGAGTGGTACCTCGGTACCACTCCACCGTCACCCAGGAATCGAAATCTAAAGTTGCCTATATACAAGAACTCAATGCGGTTCATCTTTGCGATAAACATAACCATCAATGCTACGTCTACAAGAGTGGAAAGCACAGACGTCTTGCAGTTTCTGATATCGCATTCTGGGCCATGTTTTTGGTGCGTAATCACTGAGTCAATCTCATCAATTCAATTCTAATGGCTGTTTGTCATTACAGGCAGATGGATCTCACACATCACTTTTGAAGCCGCCACCGCTACTCAATATCCCTGAAGATGAACCTAAAGATGGGGTATCTGATGCAGTAGCACCCTCAGTCCCCGAACCCACAACTGCGAGTGATACTGCGGCTGCTGTGCCTACTACCATCATGCAGCAGCAGCCTCAGGCTGCTCATCAGTTGCCGTCAGCACTACCTTTGGCTCAAGCCAATTTCCCAGTCGCAAATGCGTCTCAACAAATCCTACATGCCGGTGCTCCTGTTCTCCCCCTGTCATATTTACAGCACTACTACCCGGCTCAGCTCCCTCCTTATCTACCATATGGGCATCCAACATACGGTCATTTCCAACCCCCGCTCTCACCACGTTTCTACCGTGCTCAAGCTACCACCAATGCTGCTATTCCCAATGACCAGGAACAGGATCCAGCCGAGAATCCCTTGATATATCCACTAACAGGTGAATGGCTACGAGAACTGGACTTAGGGCTTCGTGGAGCAGATAATCGCAACTTCATGCAGTTCACAGATACTCTGGTATCTAATGGCTATTCTCGTGTCTTCCAAATCGCTGAAGAAGCCAATCATGAGAGTGGGGCACGGGATCTTGCAAACGTGTGCCATGGAATGTCACTCAGCGTTGCAAAGCTTCTGGTCAAATACGCTGCCAAGGACTGTGAAGCCATCAGGAAGAAAGGCACCTAGGACAAATCTCGTTATATATATAGAGTCGCGCTCTGCACCCAGGACATTGAGGCCATCTTATTTTCTAAGTAGGCTGTAATCGCGCATTCCGAGTGTTGTTTATACGATGTAGTTTTCTCACGTTACGCACTTCAACCGCAACTTCAACTTTGACTAATGCCCGCAACCATCGTTTCAGAGGACCTTTGCTGGGTAATTGTCCGAATGGCATCTTTCCTGTCCTTGGACGATATCATTGCATTTGCTGGAGTCAGCCGAAGAAAAGTGTTTCAAGTGCTCGCACTTTACCAATCCACGGGTCAAGTTGTCAAAGCAAGTGCTGGCAACAAACTTGGTTGACCCCTCCACCTTACACCTGATGATGTAGCAGTATGTGTCTCTCAGAATTTATGAGAGCATTAGCTGAAGAGAGTAACTAGTTCATCCATGGCGCACTGGACAAGAACTGTGATAGAAACCTCGATGAACTCAGAGACATGCTTCAGGATAGATGTGGTGTTATGGTTTCATTATCAACGATATGGCGAATGTTGAAACAAAGTGGGTACACAATGAAAAAAGTGAATTATGTCTGTCGTCGCCAGGCTTACTCAATCTGAGAGAAGTTTATCTAGCTCACAAAACATGCAATCAAACGAAGTGCTCAAAAGCGTGCAGAGTACCTATACCATATCGGCACACAGTATACAGCTGAGCAACTTGTTTTTGTAGATGAAAGTGCCTGCGATCGGCGCACGACTTACCGGGGAAAAGCCTGGGCGATCCGTGGTCAGCATGTGGTTCGGAAAGCATTTTTTATTCGTGGAAGAAAGTTAGTATTCGTATTCTTGCATCAACAAACTCGGATTCTGAACTAGTACAGATTCTCTATCCTTCCGGCTTTATCTCTTGATGGCATCCTCTACCTTGATATCGTTGAGGGTGCCTTCAATCAGACTTCATTTGCACAGTTCATTGAGGGACTGTTGGATCAAATGAACCCATTTCCGGCTCGAAATTCGGTCATTGTAATGGATAATTGTCGTATTCATCATGCGCAATTCATACTTGACATGATATGGGAACGGTGACCACCAACTTTTACGCCATCATGCAATGTGCTAATATTATGTCCAGCGGAATGCGATATGTTTTCCTTCCACCGTATTCACCAGACTTCAACCCCATAGAACTTGCATTCTCATCAATCAAAGCTCAGCTGTGGCGCTATGGCGAAGCATTCCGCACAGCAAGTGAATCTGACGCAGACAAGGCCAAATGTCTTGCCATACTTCACAACACAGTTTGGTCAGTGACAATGGATGATGCTCGAGCTTGGTTCAGGCATTGTAATTACATTCTGTAGGCACCTTTCACATGTCTGTTTTGTTTCATGTCTGTATAGTGCACTGGTTGTATTGTAAAATCAAGTTGAAGTGTGAACTCCGACCAAAGTTACTGCATGAACTTGAATGATGCCCTTTGAGTCAGGCTTCGGTTCTCTTCTGTCCCTCTAACATCTACTCCCTCAGTTCTCTCCGGCCCAATCACAAATTCCAAACCATCTATTTGGGACCTTTGGATCCTTCTCCATTGGTCACAAGGCTCCTTTTCGCAGGCCTGGGCCTGGGCCTTCGTCGTTCTCTCTCTCTTTCACCGTCCTGTTCCTCTGCCCACAGTTCTGTTCTGTCAATCTGCTCTGATTGCACATTTGGAAGTTCTCCAGTGGAATCAGATGTAGATGCCTTGGTGGTAGGTTTGCCCAATGGCTCTAATCTGTCCCGTTGAGTTGGTTGAGCATCCTGGAACATCCCTTTTCCAGCAACTCAGGAAGATGCACTACACATGCTGGAAACTACAACTGCTAGACAGGATATTTTACAGCTTGAAAAGAATGGCAGATTTCGGGAGACGAAGCTCCGTGCCAAAATTTGCAACATGAAGGCAAAGCAGGCTTCAAGAAAGCTTCAGGTTGCTGAAATATATGCTTCTCGCATTTATTGGGTCATGAGAAAGTGTGGTAATAAGGGTGTCCTGTCGCCTGTTACTAGGAATCTGGACAATGTACATCTAAAATCAAACAGTGGTCAGGGTTTTTTGAATTGCTGAGGCCATACTATAATTGACAGTGTTTTGTAGTTGTACGCTATGTGGACACGCGGGACAGGCAGCTTACCATATGTCTGGATTATTGTTCATCAATGATCCGTCATAATCATAGCATATTGTTTCAATTTCCCCACTGCTATGCTGCTCATTGACAACGAAAATATATATCTAGATGGTCATGACCCAAAATATAGAAATTTCTTTGAGAATACTTGGAGCGTGAGTAGTCGCTAATTCCACTCCGTTGGTGATGGGGACTTACTGAAGATCATCAACAGAAGAGATGTCCTGCAAGCTATGAAGTATCTGAAGAGATATTTCTGAAGATGTTTGTGGGCTCGAGTCTGAAATAAGACAATAACTTGACATGGGGAGACGCCTGATGTGGCAGTTGGTGCTGTGGATGCGCGTAAGCGGTGTGTGGTGACTGCTACTTGGTTTAGTTTGCAGCTCATGACATTAGCAGTCAAAGTTGCATGGACTACCTCCGTTGAAAACGCTCTTGAAAGGTCCCGTATGGCTAATGGACTACCGATCACCAATTGGCTCCCGACGTTTCAACACTTCGAGTCTACATCTTCGTAACCCAAGCATCAGATAATCAACTAGGAGGATACCGGTGAGTCTGGATTGTTGTTCAATGTTCGGATTTGATGTTTATGGACGAAATCTGTCGAGTTTGTTTATTTGTTGTGACAAATTCCCATTAGCGCAGTTTCACAACAACCTCAGTCAAGTCTTTACCCCACAATCTAAGAACCGTCAGATAACTCAGCTCCTTTACCTCCTTTACCTCATTTTTCATCACAGGAACCCGCATTTCAAAATGAAGGTAATTACCACAAAGATCACTGTGTATATGACACTCACCTTTCGAAGAAAATGTTACGCGCATTTTTCGGAGCGTGTCTGCAGGGACGGAACCTGGGGAAGTTACTTAAAGGCACGATGAATGGCATGGGCCACCGCATCTTCCCTGCTCGGCTACCGAAACATGACGAACGGCTCGGATTTCATATCGATCGGGGCAGGTTCTGCGGTGACGGAAAGTATGGAGTGGTAGTGCAGAGGAATGGAAAACCGCACGGTGAGGTATTCACAGCGACGGTGGTGGATCTGAGCGTGGATACTGGCAAAAAAGTGATTGAGAGGCTCAGTGGGGACGCTAAGGACAAGGGTTATATGTAATTTTATAACCTGACAACAATGGGAGGAGTTCATGGGCATCCAGGCCCACTATCTACACCCTTCATGAACTCGCGCGTACTTCATGAACTCGCGCGAACTCGCGTGTTGCGCATTGAATTACTGTTAGAAAGTGACAAAGTTTTGTCCCTAGTACAACCAAGTCCTTCTGCCACCTCTCATCCCGCAACGTTTCCCAGCCACCGGCCTCCCATGCTCTTGACAACGCCCTACACATTCGTTCAATCCCCCGCATCCCTACGTTCATCTCCGTTGTCCCAAACGATGTCACTGTGGCCTACATCACCCCCCACATGTGAACCTTCAATCTCCAACTTCCACCTGTCTCCTATGCACGTTCGTTCGACCCACAGCAGCTCCATGTCCACCTCCGTGTTCCCAAGTGATGCTGCAGCTGTCCTTGGGCGCCATTTTTGAAAGGCCATTGCTTACATTGCCCTCGTCTGCTGACCTCAACATCCCACTTCCATCAGTCTTCCGCGCCCTCGATCAGCCCTGTGCACCCTCGTTCAACATGTCGGAGCCCCACTTTCCACTTCGTTAGCCCAAATGAGTCCACCACCAACAGCCATACCGCTACCACCTGTTGACATCGGACCCTCGTCTCTCAACCAGTAGTTTCCCGCGTGCACCGGCCTTCTGCGCCTTGGATTAGCCCCTCGCACCCTCGCTCATCCAGCTGAATCCCCACACTTGCCTCTGTGGTCCCAAATGATGCTGCAGCCGTACCTGGATGCCAATTTCAAAGCGCCCTCGCGTGCCGACCCTCGACATCCACCAAGGGACGGATGAGGTAGCGAAAGCGTGGAAATTTCATGCACGCACCTTGTAAAGATCCCCTTGAGCAGATTGGCAGTGGTTCTTGGGTGATATGATGTCGCTGCGGGTACAGAAAATTCGAATGAGGGATGGGCATCAAAAACAAAATAAACAATGATTAGTGCAAAAATTGAGATGAAATCGATGGAAAAAAACATACCGGTATCTAGCGTAGTGCCATAGACACAGAATGCGAGCAGGCTCGCATTGATACGGCTTACCATTCTGCCATGAAAAATTGCAGAGGCGGGGCTGGCCTGTAAAAACTAGAATTTTAATGGTGAATAATTAGAATGTTTGAAGTATACGAGCACCTAGAGCTCCCTCATGCGATTCGAAAAAGACCGGAATCATGGTCATATGTGCTGCCGTTGGCGAGAAATAAATCAAGAAGTTTTGAGGCCCAATGAGCCAAAAGAGTGCAAAGTGTGGCGGTGCACAAACAAATGCAAACAGCTGTAATCTGATCTTAGCAGATGTGCAGGGACTCTTTTCTGGGAAAAAACAACCAGATTGGTGGATGTTGGCAAACCACTGGAGTGGTCATGCTGATGGCATTGGTATTTTCTACGAGGTAACACTTTGCATGTGAATTGTGTGAAAATGCTCACATCTTGCCGTTTCAAGTTGCCCAAGCACTTGAAGAACTACTGGAAGGCTTGGGGCGATAACATCAATGAAAAAAACACCATCAGTATCAACCAAGGTACATATGATGAGATTGAATGCTTACTTTTGCCTTCTGCTCATCTTCTCCCCTACACCTCCACCCTGGCTGCCCAACCAGTTTCAGTCCATCAGCAAGTCACACAGACTGAACAGAATACACTGACCAACATCCAGGAAGTCTCGGGTTGGCAGGTGTCCACCCTCCTGGGCAGGCACGTGATCAGCCAGTCTGCAGTCCAGTACCACTACAGTGACCAGCCAACATGGTCACCACCTGGAAAAGGGAAAAAGCGCAGCCACGACATCGATCTTGATGAGCCAATTCATATCTCCAAATGGTGTGGGTGACACTGCAAGTGCTGTGGTGGGCTAAACTGTGAAGGTCAATTCAAGAGCAAGCTATGTGCTCCAAGGCCTCCGAAGGTGTGTTTTCATGACTCACATTATCTTTTAGTCCACCTTATCCAATTCCTGGCCAGTGAAACAAGGAAAGCAGGTACTGGAGTGTGGAAAGAGTGAGACAGTACATTAGTTGATTGTTGTAGTCTATGTCATAGGGATGTTGGTGGTTGTTTTTGTACAAAAAGAACATTCAAATTGTGGAACGGCGGCAATTTGGGGCTCCAAATTGTCATGGCAACTGTGTAGTGACTGAGAACAGTAAAATATTGACGACTCTCACCTCCTGCTTGGGACGTATTCCATCCACCCCTCCTCCATTAATTATTTAATTTTAATTAATATCTACAGGACATACATCTATAATAAGTGAGCCAAATAATCTGGTGACCTGATCAAGCCCCTGAAAGGCCTCAGCCTTATGGCCATGAAGACAATTATCTATGAAGACACTCAACACCATGAAGACATTTGATGCTATGAAAACACTAGTAGTAGTACTTACTACATACAATTACTTGCAATTGTTTGCGCAACACTTATCTTTTCTAACGTGGAGTGTCCTGGGTCCTAATGTCATGCCGTGTCTGACATTGAAAATCACATACGGTGAGGCTCGACATGTGGTAATACTTCTTATTTGTCATTGTAAGCCAGAGCAAACTATCTTCGTGCTGCCCGTTTCCTCAACCTGTGATGGCAGGTGATTTATCCACCTCCAATCTAGGTTGATCCAGAGCCACCTGCGTCTCAACCAGCTGAGTGGACCTCACAGTGACTGTAGGAAGCATTCCAGAAACGATCAAGTATGTGAGGCATGTAGTTGCTTTTGCCATCATGATGCCGTGCCGTTAGAACCGCTAGTGTGGGACCGTAAGCATTTAAGTACGTGACAAGGACCCTGGAAAGCGGCCGCTTGACGACAAACGTAACAGCAAATTGGGCGCGCTGTGGACGTGTATAAATAGGCAGGCAAAAACAATCATATTGGTCCTGCCCACATCAAAACATAAAGTGAGTGCATTCGCAAACCCCTTGTCATCGCTGAAGTAGACGCAAGCGACTCACAGTCATGCCTTGGCTCAACCGACGCTGGATAATTTTTTTTGCTGCTAGTGCGGCGATTTCGGTTGTAGTGATCTCTGTCCTGGGATTTCTCAGCTTCAGGGAGGGTGTCAAAGTGAAGAATAAATTCAGTACGTCGGTCTCGTCAATTGTGATATCCTTTTTTTTCCTGCTGACACCGTAAAGACGCGTACGGTGTGAACACGGACCCAAGCAACGACAACGCTGTGAATTTCTTTACCAATTGGACATCAACAGATCCCGCACTGGGAGCTATCATATCCGTCGATTCCTTTGATCCAGCAAGCAAGTCTGGTTCTGCAGTATGTTCAAGACGATCGATTCACTTTCTCAGTCTGACTGACGAGAATATAGCTCGGTTTCCGTATCGACTACCAACCTATCAACCAGTTAGCCGTAGCGAACGGATCTGAGGTGGTCCCAGAAACTCCAGGTAAGCTCTGCCATGCACTTGATGCACGGTATTAATTTATCGGACAAAAATGTCCAGTTCGGCTCCAGCTCCAGGCCACAACGATTAACTTCGTGGCTAATACCGTCATGGCGTCCCAGTCTCAAAGTCAAATCTTGGTAATTGGCCAACATCGTCTCGATGTATATTTTAAATTGATGTTTTCACGCTAACGTACAGGACGGGGATCCTAACAGATATCCATTCGACGTATACACCTTGGAGTACATCATGTCTGCGCACACTGGCAGTCCAACCACGGATCCTCTACCTCTTACGATCTTTGCGCAGGGCACTGTCCAAGGATTCCTGGTCGACACAGTGTTCCAGGGCCTAGACGATGACGGATCGAGGGTACTGATCACCTTTATTGTCAGACGCAGCGCTATCCTTAAGCTTTTCGCACTGATCATCTTCATAAGTCCGTAAACGCAGTCATTCACGTCCAAATATCCTGACGCTGACCTGAATGAATATCCACAGTCATGTGGTGTCTTAGTCTCGGTATTTTCATAGCTGCTATGTCTGTCTGGTTTAGGGAAAAGAAAGTAGAGCTTCCAGTGGTTGCGATTTCGACGGCGCTGCTTTTTGCATTACCGAACATTCGAAACAGCCAGCCAGGCATCCCTCTAGCTGGAACGACGTCTGATAGTGAGTTCATGTTCAGCTGGATTCGCGGCCACTACTCGATACTGATGGGTTCCTATGCAGCGGTCGGATTCTTTTGGAACATTTTGCTTGTCGCCGTCAGGTTTGAGGGCTCATGAGATACACATGGAAACGTCTTCCTGATCCCCTTCCCATATAGTGCATTTACCCTGCTCATCAACTACATTGTCAAGAACCAACGTGTAGGTCAAACAACCCCCATCAAACAACATCACTAAGTCTAGTTTTTCAGGAACGACCGAAGCCTACAAACGACCCTGAACATACCCCCCTTGCGTTTGGTCTCGATAAATAAGGCGCCACACCGAGGAACACATTGGTTTACAACGAGATATCTACCTATGCTTGCTTGTTCGTGAAGGATTCCTTGCATGATATACTCCCTCCGTCAATATGCTTGATGAATAAATTATGAGATCGGCCTCATTCAAATACACAACACATCCTCCGCAACTCCGTATATCTAGCTTCATTCATGCTGTTTCCAACACAATTACGGCTTCGTAGCAAAATTGTATGATTTTGGGCGCGCCATCCTGAACGTTGACGGTGGTGTTACTGATCGAGAGCGTTATCTGGGGATTAGGGTTCTCAATGCCCTGGAAGTGCGTTGCAGAGGTCATGTTCCCCATGATGCGGCTCCTGCGTGTACGGAACGAGGCGCATTCTACAAATGTGATGTGTTTTCGGACGCATTTGGGTCATCCTCGCCGACGGGGCACGGTTCCTCAGCAACGCCATTGAGGCGTACGACAGTGAGCCAGTGGCACGACTAAATACACTTCCAAAAGATGATCTGCTGAAGTACATGTGGAAGACCGTTGGGGACGAAGCTTTGAACGGAATATCATTGACGGAAGCTGCCGTAAGAGATGCGTCTGGCGAGCTCAAGTCGATGAAGATGGTGAAATTTTTAGAGAACAAGAGAACAAAAGCACTCAGTGATGATGTTACGTTTAACATCACCCACTTCCCCTTCGCTGCCACCACCAACTCACCAACCCTTCGCCGCACCGTTATGAGATTCAATTCACACGACTCACCTTGCGACAAACTGTGGCAAGATAGTATATCGCCGATCCCAGGGCGCAGGAAAAAAGTATTTTCTGTTCGAAGAATGATTTCCGGGCACGCTGCAGCGCTGAAGCGCCGTTGCGTTACTAGAATGTGGTCCAAGGCGGTCCAAGGCCCGCCTATACAGCTTGCGGTACAGCGAACATCTTGCTCCTGGTGGCGCTTACTTAGTTGTGATAAAGCATTGATTATCTGGGTGGTTGGGGCATTTAGGATCGATCGAATTAGTCTGAAACACACGTACACTCCTACAGGTAAGATTCATTCTGAGATCGGGGCCGCGTGATTTTATTAATAAATATCCCTTCAAGAGAGTAATCCCCGCATTGGTCGGATGGTTATGAGGGGCCTTGTTGGACAAAATGATTATCCTTGAAATTGCTGAATAAACTTTAAACACCATCAATTATCTTTGCACGACACCAACTCCATTTGCACTCCAACAGATTCAATTCACACGACTTCACCTTAACTTCTTACACTTCTGTTTTGCTTCGCACTCTTCCTTCTTTACTTCGTACACTTGTGCTTTCACTTTGCACACTCCACTTTCACTTTGAACACTTGCCCTTTCCACTTCGTACACTCCAAGCCGTGATTTCACACTCCAGAGACAAATAAATATTTAATTATTATTAATACTCTGAATATATTATTGTTGACACTTGCCTTTGCTACCACCAATACTTGTTGTCTCATGGATATTCACGCAGTGATCGGGAAAGTTTGGCGTGAGACTGGTTGCGAACTCATTTTGAAGACACAACTCACATAATATATCGCCAGAGGATCCAAATGCCGCGGAAGTGGTAAAGATATCTACCGGGCAACTACACCTTGTCCGACCGGAAAACATTCGCTCCTCTAGGGAGTGCATGTACGTCCCATCTTTACACCGAAACCTTTGTCCTCACATAGCTATTCAGATATAATGAAGCAATGGCGACCATCCGTCGTTTTCCCGCTGTCGAGCACAATTTTCAGCTTGTCATAACCAGAGTGTACGAAGATGGGGACCAGGAGCTATTAGAGGACGAGGACGAAAGTTCGTGGCCTTCCTTCGCAAGTTCTCGTTGGAGCATCTTTATCTTAAAATGTTCTGCTGCAGCCGACGAAGAAAGGGTGTTTCTTATCAGCGAAGAATTGGAATTTCGCACAGGTGAAACAGATGGCGAACCTACCCTCGTCTGGCGCGATCTCGAGGGCGATGTTGATGAATTCTATGAATTCGTTGCTTCTGGAACCAACGGGCCCACACGCGCGTTCTTCGAGACGTGTATGTACCGGGCAATGTACGAGCGCAAATACAAGAGGAGTGCAAGTGCTACTCAGGATAAAGATATTGAAGAGTTCATCTGGCGGTCGGTCTTCATAGCGATTTCGTCATATTAATCTCAACTATCACAGACCCCCGAATATCGAGAAATCTACTCCGCAGCGGAAACCCCCCAACCGCAAACAGACTGCTGTTTCTTCTCCGAGTACGTCAACTTCCTTTCTACTCCGCAGATCGTTTCTTACGACTTTTTTTATTTACAGCAAGGCCCGTGAAGAGCTTCACAGAGAATCTATTCAGTTCCTCGACCGTTTTGTTCGCTCAACATGTCGAGCTCTACCGGTGGGATCTGGACTTGCAGAAATTCCTGAAGCCAGACGAAGAGCTAGGGGAGAATGCAAGAGACCATTACACGGCCGAGATTATACGGCGGACCGGTTCTGGGTTCGAATATTGGTTGATGGTGTCCAGTGAAGATGGGACTCTACTGGCTCACAAGATCTCACCCGCGATGAACCAGCGGTGGGCAAACAACATGAAGTCCTTCACCTGGAACCATCTCACCGATAACGGCAAGCAAAGCAGTTGGTGCCTCAGATTCTTCGGAGAGGAACCGTATTCAGCGTTTCTGAGTGCGTACACCCAAGCTTTATGGGAAAGTTTGCATCAGATTTCGTGGGAGAAGATGAAAGTGAGCAAACGTTCGGGGGAATCGCTCGCTAGCGATGCTGAATTAAACTTGCACAGAGAGAAGAGCAAGATTATGTTCGTAGCTCGAACGAAGATGTTGAGATGCGTGATGTTGAAGGCGAGGAGGAGGATGACGAGACAGTGCAAGCGGAGTTATATCTCGACGACGGTAGGCCTCCAGTACATATTTTCTTAGCATAATCGTTGATATAGGATGAAGAGGACGAAAAAGATGAAGAAGACGTGGACGAAGACGTTCCTCCACTCCCGGAAGGCGACCGTAATTCCCAGCTTGCGGTCGGATACAAAGGTGATCGTTCATACGTCGTGCGCGGGAGTAACATAGGGGTGTTCAGGCATTCCGGCGACAATGAAGTCAAATATTATGTCACCATCAGCAAGATTGCTACGCCGAAAGGAATCGAGTTCAAGCCAGATCATGTTTGTATTTTTTGGTCTTCTCACTCGTCCACAAGGCATAACTCCAGGAATTGAAGGTCATGCTGCACGATCGAGACTCCAAGATGGTCCTGATGAATCCTACCGCTCCTCATTCACTCTACAACATGGATATCGAGCGCGGCAAGATTGTGACAAGGATATTAAGACCCTTTCACTCGTTTTTGAAGCACCTCGTTGGCGTTTCATAGTGAAAACTTACTTGCCGCTCGCATGTTTACAAGTCTAGGTTGTTGTACATACATACAGGTCAATGATCAGTGATACGGGTTCTGTGAAGGAGGTGCATGTACGAGTGAACGCTATAGAAACAGTAGTTGTGATGCAGTGAGTGTGAAGGACATGGTATGTGATTGGTGGGGGTATGGTGGTCGAACGCAGTCAGAGAATGTCGGATACAGTGTTTTGAAGGGTGTAGGACTCGGATGTGGATGCAGCGCTACACAGTTCTGTAGGGTTTGCTGATGATTGGTACATGATGCATTACGGGTGTGTGAATGTGCTCGGCAGGTTTACTAGCACCATAGAACCAGTCAGTAAAAGAAATCTAGTAAAATCAGAGTTAACTGACGAAATACAATATTGGCATCTACACTTTGTTGAAAGTCTCTGAACCGCTCTCGAGGATCTGTGCAATGGGGAATATGCCTTGATGAATCCAACTGTCGAAATCAGAAACGGCAGTTGGTTCGTCAGGCACAGGAGCATTGAGGATGTCCACCAGACCAAGCGTGACTGGGAGATCCGCATAATAGAAGCAGCTATGGAACCATAATGGTTGCGCTGGGATCTGTTATCACTGGCTGTCAGCGTTGTCACAAACGTAACAAGGCTTGCTTGCCTTCCAGTCTGCTGGAGCATCAGCAGGCCTCGTGTGGTTGTTTGCAAACCGCCTGACAAACCGGATCTGAAGATAAAGAGTCATAGAAATCATCAATGATTCACCATAACCAACACACCTCCATATCGCGTGCAGGTAAAGCCAGAAAAATGGATCCACTCATGAGCGATGCAAACTGACGAGCCCGGAATCCAGGATCCTTCTTAGCCTCTCCTCGTAGTTCTTGGTTGATCAGACTGTTATAGACCGGTAGGTCAAGATGGCCACAACCATGTAGATAGCGCTGGAAATGTTTCTTGAACCGCTCGGCCAAAAGGCGTAGACGAAGACCATCATAAGGTACATTTTCTTCAAGTTCTGGTGTGCCGGCATGTAAAATGGGAAGAAACGCATTGTCAGCTATATGAGGGAAAATGACCCGCTCCAGGACTTGATTGGGTTCCGTGATACGACGACAATACAGTTGTTTCATCAGAAATCTTCCGGATGACATTCTAAATGCCTGAATGATGCACGTCAGACGATTATCAAAATGTTAAGATATAGAACGTACTGTGGATGCATCAGGAATACTGTCAGATATCTTGACGAACAGTCCTTCATTGAATGCCGCAACTTCAGTAGCCTCCAGTTTCCCAACAAGAGTATCATGGAAAACAAGTGACCGGAGAGCCTGCAACTGAGAGGCCTCAAAGTCGGAGACATCCTGGTACTAGCAATACTGGTGTCAGAAGTTTCAAACAAAGCACATCGTTCTCAACAAATACCTCAATGTTCAGGTTTGCCAACAAAGACAGGTTTGTGCTTGTGGCCGGTACAGGTGAGTTGTCGGTGGGCCAATCTGAAAACATTCTTGCAGTTAAAGGAGCCACGGCTGCGATGAATTGCTGATCTTCCAGTACGTGATTACCCTGAAGGATGCTGGAAAGAAGAAATGGCGAAATTGGATCGGGGCTTATGCCATGGAAAATAGCTATCATAATGAGGGTTGCGAAAGACTTGATCTGGATTCGGCGCTGTGGGGTAGAGTCCAATCTTGGCGCCAACGTGTAGTACCCCTCATCCAGTGTACAGCGCCAAAACCTGGCGTCCATGGTCATCTTCTGAATTGCTGCCTCGAGCACAGATCGAACTACTCCATCACCAGTTCCTTCACCCCTGAAAACAGTGAGAATGCGCAGAATTGCAAACTCAGGATCAAAAAACTCACACGTGGAAGGTGCATCAGTAAATTTACACATCCCTTTTTTGACACTTTTAGCAACTTGGCCTTTTTTTGGACTACTTGGGCTTTTTCTCTCGTTTTTTAAAGCTTTTATAGCTACTTTTATTCACCTTTGCAACTTGGCTACTTGTAAGCGATGTTAGCCGATAGTTACTAGTACTAGTAGTAGATCTCTTCAAATTACTTATAGTTCTACAAGCAAATAAGTTAACAAGTGACATTCTACCACGAAAAATAAGAAGTTGTAAGAACTCACGGAGGCCTAAATAAAGACTTGGACTGTAGTAGTGGGTGCTTATTGTACGTTTTGGCCCTCGCTGAGTTCACTTACTAGACAGTAAGTTGAAGCACCCCCATCGTCCTTGCTAGTCTTTCGTCGCAACCGTCATCGTCGTCTCGACGCCGCCGCCAGTGGGTGGTCGCGCTCGTGGTCATGGTTGTCGCCCCGCTGCTGCTGCCAATTGTGGCACGGCGACATCCCGGTGCTGCTGCTGGCCTCAGTTGGCGGTGGTGATGGCCAACGTCGTCCCGCGGCCGTCGCTGCCAGTGGGTGGTGGGTCGTCGTCATCGTCGTCCTGCTGCTGCCGCCAGGTGGCAGTGGTGACAGCGGTCGTCGTCGTCGTTGCCCTGCTTGGTGCTGCCAGTTGGCACTGCTGGTGGCCGCCGCCGCCGTCGTTGCCCTGCTTGCTGCTGCCAGTTGGCACTGCTGGTGGCCGCCGCCGTCGTCGTTGCCCTGCTTGCTGCTGCCAGTTGGCAGTGCTGGTGGCCGCCACCGCCGTCGTTGCCCTGCTTGCTGCTGCCAGTTGGCAGTGCTGGTGGCCGCCGCCGTCGTCGTTGCCCTGCTTGCTGCTGCCAGTTGGCACTGCTGGTGGCCGCCGTCACTGTCCTCTTGCTTGCTGCTGCTAGTTGGGAGCGGTCGTGGTTGCAGTCGTTATCGTTCTGCTGCCAGTTAACAGCGGTGGCCGTCGTCGTCGTCCGGCTGCTTCTGCCAGTAGGCAGCGGTTGTAGTTGCCGCCGTCCCGCTGCTGCTGCCGGTTGGCCGTGGTGGTGGCGTCGTCTTCTATGTGCCGTCCTGCCCTGGTTAGCGGGGATTGGGGATGGTGAGGCAGTTGGAGACGTACCTTATCAGAACGGGTGGTCTCATACCTCTCCTTGTCGTTTCTTGTCGACGCCGTCTTCCCTGTTGCCGTGTTGTCGTGTCTGTGGTCAAAGACTCAAAGGTCAGTGGCGAAAATCGCTAAGTCAGAACTCACAATGTTTGGCACTCCATTTCGCCAAACTTTGCCAAATGGTCCGTGCGCGACCTCAAAACATATATAAGCTTAACACATATTTATATTTCTCGCACTTGCTTCGGTTTATTCCTCTATCTTTTAGTGACTTATAGAACAATAACAATAACAATGTATTAGTACTATCGTAAATATATTATAGTCCAATTAAAATTATAAAATTATTTGCCTCATCCCAATGAATGATTATCAAGAATATTATATATGGCATTTCTTCACCGTATAGCATTTCTTCACCTTATAAAATTTTCACAGAAATGCCCGCAAAAGTAGGATCACGCAATTTAGAGAACTTTTTTATGTGCTTTTTATCTACTTTTACGAGAGGTTTGACCTTTTCCAGGCTAAGGGACTCGGCATGGAAAAGGTGAAACTCTTTTCACCTTTTCCCCCTTTTCCCCCTTGGAAAAGGTGAAAAGGGCCCAAAAAGGGGATATGTAGTTTTACTGATGTGACATTGCTTTTGAAAAACATAGAAGCGATGGAAGAATTGTTCATAGTCTTGACCCCCAATTCAACCCGACGCTCACGGGTCAGGTTCTGATGACCAGAATACAGTGCAACAACTAATTTGAGAAGGCCCTGTGCTGCCGAGTCAATATCATGAGCCTTCAAGAAAAACTGATGGTCCATTTCATCCAACAGATCAATACGGCATTCGAGATCAGTCTGCCAGGATGAAAATGAGGGGTGCCAGGCATCTGGAAGGGACTGCAGATCAAGGTGGCCTGACACAGGAGATAAAGGCACATCCGGTGGTGGAGAAGGCGTGTCAGGGAAGAACAGAACTTCTTGGTTTAGGAAGCGGGGAGAAATGTGAAATCCTGGTGAGTTCTGTTCAGAATCAGAAGCCAGAGTACCGACAAATGAAGCTGGCGTATTTAAACTGGATGACGATGCTGATGTGGAACCGGAAGCGAGAGTACTGGCAGAGGAAGCAGGAGATATCCGTACAGCAGACGACAAAACAGAAGCCAACAATGGTGCGTCAGCAGAAACAGCAGTGGAAGATATTGGGGTAGTAGAAGCATTGGTATGCAGCACAAACGATGACCCCAGGAGAGGAGGATGCACAGGTTCACCCGTTGAGCCATTTGTGTTGGATGAAGCGCTAGGACAGGACTCGAAGCAGGAGGGTGGTTCGCTTTCAGTTAATTCATTAATGGAATTTGTCAGGAATCCATGTACTGCTCGTGAGGCAAAGCAAGGATGTGGTTGTGCGAGCAACGGTTCAATGGGACCTTGAACTATCCCAAAGGCCGGATCTATGCAAATGCAATGTTTATAAGGAAATGACAATCCGATGAAACTGGCGCACAAATTATAAGCAGTGGCCTATCCTGCAGCGGGTTCTTGACTTTCCGAAATGAATTTGAAGAAAGATAACCGAGCGTCATTTCGTTGTAACGCAAACTGGCTGGACTGAGTTTCTGATATGGTCCCAACCCTCGCGGGTTGATGCTGTATCCAACCGAAGCCAGACTCCAGGTCAGCCTCTGGAAGTTCTCTTGATCTACCAGGTTGTCTACCAAACCATTTGTTGCAGCAAGGACAGCAGGATACGGAGGAAGCGCAATGTGATTGTCGGAACAATGGGAAATAATTTCACGATTCAGGTGAGCAGTGATGTTATCGTCAGGTGAACCGCTATACTGAATATTAAAAAAGAGATTACATGCTTGAAAGTGCTGGATTTGCAGAGTTAACTTCGTTGTTGCATTGAAAATACGGGGCGTTGGTGGACAGTCTTCGGGATGGAATGCTACGCCATTAGCAAGCTGAACATGCTAATGTTACATGTTCTGAATCTAATATAGTTGGTATACGGCTGACTCACAGGATATGGATACAATAAAACATCGAAATAAACTATTTGAACAGATGAACTTGAGGCTGTGGAATTTGATGCAACAGTAGCAGGAAATGCATGACGAGGTCGGCGCTGAGTAATACGTGTTGAATTTGAGGGGCGAGAACTGAAATCTGGTAGAGCTCGAGTTGGAACTTGCTGGCGATGCGACTGGTAAGCTGCAACTCTCCGGTCATTGACAGAACCAGAGAGTGGAGGCTGTGAAGGTGTCCACTGAGCTACAGGAGTAGACATTGTTGCAAATGGAGGTGGTGGAGGAATTGGTGCAAAGTTGCTTGGGTGTGAGCTGGCCGGCAGCAAATTTGATGTCAACCTGATTATCACACGAGATCAGTCATGAGTGCATGAGTTGTGAATGACCTGAAGGTAGTTACGTTTCATGTGTCAACCACAGCTGACCACATACACATGGAGTACGAGGAAGGGTTGGTTGACTAGTCTGTATAATTTTTCAGCGGATGCATCAGAAACGAGTGTGAGGAATCTCACTGCGTGAAAAGCAGAACAGGATGTTTGCCGACATCCTCCCTTGGCAGGCAACTCAGGCTCCACAGGGTGGGTGTGTAAACTGTAATAATGCCCGCAATAACATTCACTTTCTTGACGAACATCCTGGTTGACATGGTAAGCGCAATGATTGAAAATGATATCAAAAGCATACAGTTGCATTGACGGGCACAAATTCAGCACAAATCCCTGAGCATTGTAGGCAGTTTCGATGTGGAGGAAGGGCCATGGGTGCCGATGGAAAATGACAACGTGCGACAGTCACAGTGACTAGACAGGAAGCGTCACTGTTGTGCCACCTACCTATCCTCATGGACTTACTGCCTCTATACACAATCCGTACTGCTGTTACAGAGATAGGTCACCGAGTGAGTCAGGCACTAAAGACCCAGGTTGGCGACATCGCTCGGCTACAGGCTCACCGCAATGAATGCCTTCGGTTGATGGTAGTGGTGCAACAAGTACGTTCTTGCAGTGATTTTGACGGAAAACTTATGGATTTCAACATTGTAAAGCATGCTTGCATAATTTCGCTGGAGGAAATCATTACAATTGAAGGAAATCTCCAATCTATGATAGCTCATCTCGATGCAGCTAGTTATATTTCGGCCGATCCACCTGATCCTGGCAGGATCGAAACAACTCGTCTGATCCATTCTGGCCAACCTGGTCGCCCTCAGGTGGAGATTAATCGTGATCTTCTTGCGGCAGCACTGGAACTGCGTGGTACCACCCATCTTGCACCTGTCTTCAATATTTCAGCTCGTACCATACGCCGTCGTGCCCTGGAGTATGGCATTGTAGATCCTGGTCCTCCTGTGTACATAGATTATGAAGCAGAAGATGGTTCCACCTTTTGTGTCTATTCTTCATCAACAGCACCAATGTCTGATCTCTCTGATAATGACCTTGATACCATCATGCGCCATATCCTCGAAACTTTCCCTTCCTTTGGTCGGAGGATGATCAATGGACATCTTCAACACATGGGACATCGAATTCCACGAGACCGCCTGCGTGCTTCATACATTCGTGTCCATGGCCCTCCTGTTGCTACTTTTGGGTCACGTCGAATTGAACGGAGAGTATACTCAGTTGCTGGACCTAATTCCCTGGCTCACCATGATGGACAGCATGGCAGGTTTTATTTTTATCCAATTCCGATTTGAGCTGACTTGTATGTAAGGTTTAATACGATGGAAGATCGTCATACACGCTTTTATAGATGGATTCTCCAGGCTTGTGACTGGGATTCGTGCTAGCGACAATAATCGTGCTCGGACAGTTTTAGATCTGTTCATGGAGGTTGTTGAAGAGCATGGCCTACCAAGTCGAGTCCGTGGTGACCATGGGACAGAAAACCTGCTCGTTGCAGCGTTCATGGAGAGTACTTGAGGTGTTGCAAGGGGGTCATATATCTGGGGAAGGTGGGCATATATAATGCATCTCTGGATTAATAGTAATCGCTATCCAATCTAGGAGTGTCCACAACATACGCATAGAGCGTCTTTGGGTTGATGTGACATCTGGATTTGGGAAGAAATGGAAATCGTTCTTTCAAGATCTCGAGCTCTACGACGGACTAAACACTGACTCCGATGCACATATCTGGCTGCTTCATCACTGCTTCCTGTCGGCAATTAATCAAGATGCACTGGAATGGGCGGAAGCATGGAACACCCACAGTCTCAGTATTCGTGGAGAGAGGCAACGAAGCCCCCGGGACATGTTCCTATTCGGCATGATCCAGAATGGACCTAGGGGACTAGCTGGAATCCAGGAACCTGAGCTAGAGGACATTGTCGAAGCTGAAGTGGCGGGATATGGCATTGATTGGGAGGCATTAGACGATGAACAGGTCCGCATCCACCATGATATAGCAAATCCCAATGAACACTTTGCTGACAATCCATTCATCACACACGAACCTGAACGCCTGTCCAATGTCGAGGTGCTCGAACCCAACTGCCCGTTGTCACCTGATCAGTTAGACCGTCTTGATTCTCAACTCAACACACTTCGCTTGCGTACAATGGAGGGCTATCGTCTTCGGTGGATTACTGGACTGCAAATGTGTCAAGAAATGTTTGGCCAATGAAATTGGCTGTCCAAAAACAACGGGAGTATTACTGGCACGAACTGCGCAGATACCGTGTAGAATTGTATGTGTAGCCTCAACTTGAAGCTGGTATTCCTGCTAACACCAGCGTGTTTTCCCCAGGCGATTCACCGCTTGCCAGCGCTTTACAGACCATCCGACTTTCGACCCTTACAAGCGATCCAATTGGCAAACCACTGACAGTAAACTCTGGTACTATTTCTTGATCTCTTCTCTGTCTCCCATGCCATTCCCATCAGCATCACTTTCTTGTAAACTCTTAGCGATGTTTTCCATAGTTTCAGCCCACATTGACTCGATATGATGATTGTGGAATGAACCGAAGATTAGCGTAGTTGAGCTGACGGTTATGAGTGAGTTGATTATGTCCAAAATCCAAAATACGTACCTTTGTGCAGAGATAGGTTCGAACACTTGCCTGCCCCCAAAGTCACTACTGCACGGAGTCTGTGGTTTGGCTCAAATATTTCAAGTAAGCGAGAGAAAACGAAGCCAGGTAGGGAAACATTATTACCCTCACTTGAACGCACTGCCATGGGGTTTGCAATCAGAAATCAAGCACCAGAGGATGTTATATACCTGCAGAAGGCATTCTTCTGTTTGGTGCAAGGCAAAGCAAGAACTTGTGCGTTTTGTGCGTTCAGCTCCGAGGGATTGTACATGCTTCTTGTCAATTAACTCCCCCTCAGATGCCGAGCTTGCTCAAGTTGGGAATTTATCACGTCCAACCCATATCGTTATCGAGTCATCCGCGGCCCCAGCCAACATGTCCCGCTGTGTCACATCGTCCATTAGCTGTTCGCCTTCTTCCCCCGGCCGCCCGTGGCGCAAAGACCCCCCACCATGACCCAACCACGCCCACCAGCATATCTGCAACAAGCACACAACCTCCAACCTCCACCCGGCTCCGGCTTCAACCCCTAATTCCCCCACGGGCCCCACCCAAACAGCCCATCCTGCTCACCACTACCCCCGCAGTGAGCTCATCTTCTCCTTGCACGCCGACCGCTCCATCCACTAGGCATAAGACGCATACGACAATGACTATGACAACGACGACAATGACGGGGATGGGGATGCGTATGAGGTCGGGGACGGTGTAGCGCGAGGCTGGGAAGGTGGTGCACCCACCTGCACAAGTAAGTTCCCTAACCCCTCGCTCTCCACTAACCTTCTGCAACCACAGATAAGCCCGCGATGGCGGTGACGGCAGCGACGGGTGAGGATGAGACCTGGGGTAGACGGCGCCATCAGAAAGGGGAACGAGGACGACGAGTCCCTGCCCCTCCCTGATGCCCAGCCCCTGCCCTCCATCCCCAAGCCAGACCTCGCGAACACGTATGGCCGCGTCAATTGACGCGTGCACGACATTCGCGAGGTCATTCTCTATTACCTGCCCTTTCCAGCAGCAAATGCACCATAACAACACCGAGACAACCTCCCTCCCTCCCATCTCCCCCGCCCCTGCCATTGCCGCCACCCACCTGTCGTCCTTTTCATACAGTATTTATTATAGTAATTTACCTCATTAATAATGAGATCTTTTATTCAAGTTGCTCTTATGGAAGGAAATACAATGAGAGTAGTACAAAAGAAATTGAAATTGGTGTTAAAATAGTTGTCGCAGGTGAGAAGCTAATTGAAACTTGTGCCAAGTTCAATGAAAATAGTACAAAAGAAATTGAAACTGGTGTTAAAATAGTTGTTGCAGGTGCCAAGTTCATTGACATTATTTCAAGGGCTCCGTTGAAAAGATAATTTGAATAATTTGAGAGGAATTAAAATCTTCGCTTGGATTTAGCACACTTGATTCGAAAATGGCACTACGTATCATAAATTTCGCACACCTTCCTTTTTTGGCAGGTGTACGAATTTCTTTCACAAGATTTCAAGTAAAACGGTTTTGTCCAACAACTCCCCTCAAAGATGGTGTTGCACTACTACACATTTGGAAGTATTCAATGCCGGCATTGCCCACGTAAGAGCCGAAGTTAACAAGTGACTCGATTCGTGATATGCCTACACTGAAAAAAGTCATTGTTATTTCTGCGACATGGGACCACAGGGTGTCCCCGGCCGGGGTGCCCGAAGATTCATTAAATAGCTCACGAAACACCGTCTACTGCTAACATAGGCTCCGTGCATCGCCCTCAAAAAAAAAATTCGTAAGCGTTCACATGTTTTGATGGACCACCGTACCTGTATCCAAGCCGTATATCATATACAGCCGCAGGTGAGTTTCAGACAAAACGTCCAAAAGTACTCACAGCAATTTGTACATCGGCCCGGTAGACGACTCTGCGAACGGTGACTTCCCGCTTCTGGCTTCCATATATTAATAGTCTATTAGAGTCATGTTCATGCCGAGGCGTCCCTTCACTATGCACAGCCATCCGTCAAATCGATCAAGGTGATTGGCTCCAGACAGCCAATCAGATCATGCAGCGCCGACCTACTTGGTCGGCTGTACATTCACATTCACAGATTTCAGATTTCTTGTCGCGATATGGACTGATTTCTATAGAAAATTTTTGGCTGTTCCTGAAAGTAAGTTCAAAATTTCTGCACAGTAATCCCTCTTTGTTGAAATGCGGTCAAGTACTATTTGAGGCGGCCCAACGTTAAACGGTTAGTGTGTGACCGACAGCGTGTACGTGACAACGAGCCGGCTTGACGACAAACGTAATAGCAACAAGTCTGGGCGCTGTCAACGTGTATAAATGGGAAGGATGGGTCTCAAAAAACAATCATATCTTCCGTGCCCACATAACAACCAGAAGTGAGTGCGTTCGCAAACCCATTTTCGTCGCTGAAGTAGACGCAAGCCACTCACAGTCATGCCTTGGCTCAACCGACGCTGGATAATTTTTTTTGCTGCCAGCGCGGCGATTTCGGTTGTAGTCGTCTCTGTCCTGGGATTTCTCAGCTTCAAGGAGGGTGTCAAAGTGAAGAATAAATTCAGTACGTCGTCTCGCCGATTGTGATATCCTTTTTATTCTGCTGACACTTTTTGTTGTGAAGACGCGTATGGAGTGGACACGGACCCCAGTAACGACAACGCTGTGAATTTCTTTACCAATTGGACATCAACAGATCCAGCACTGGGAGCTATCATATCCGTCGATTCCTTTGATCCAGCAAGCAAGTCTGGTTCTGCAGTATGTTCAAGACGATCGATTCACTTTCTCAGTCTGACTAACGAGAATAAGCTCGGTTTCCGTATCGACTACCAACCTATCAACCAGTTAGCCGTGGCGAACGGATCTGAGGTGGTCCCAGAAACTCCAGGTAGGCTCTGCCATGCACTTGATGCACGGTATTAATTTATCGGACAAAATTTTTTGTCCAGTTCGGCTCCAGCTCCAGGCCACAACGATTAACTTCGTGGCTAATACCGTCATACCGTCTCAGTCTCAAAGTCAAATCTTGGTAATTTGCCAACATTGTCCCTTCATGTATATTTTCAACTGACGTCTGCACTCTAACATGCAGGACGGGGATCCTAACAGATATCCATTCGACGTATACACCTTGGACTACATCATGTCGGCGCACACTGGCAGTCCAACCACGGATCCGCTGCCTCTTACGATCTTTGCGCAGGGCACTGTCCAAGGCTTCCTGGTCGACACAGTGTTCCAGGGCCTAGACGACGACGGATCGAGGGTACAGATCACCTTTATCGTCAGACGCAGCGCTATCCTCAAGCTTTTCGCACTGATCATCTTCATAAGTCTGTAAACGCAGTCATTCACGTCCAAATATCCTGACGCTGACCTGAATGAGTATCCACAGTCATGTGGTGTCTTAGTCTCAGTATTTTCATAGCTGCTATGTCTGTCTGGTTTAGAGAAAAGAAAGTAGAGCTTCCAGTGGTCGCGATTTCGACGGCGCTGCTTTTTGCATTACCGAACATTCGAAACAGCCAGCCAGGCATCCCTCTAGCTGGAACGACGTCTGATAGTGAGTTCACCTTCAGGTAGATTTGGGGCCACTAGTCGATACTGACGGGTTCCTATGCAGCGGTCGGATTCTTTTGGAATATTTTGCTTGTCGCCATCAGGTTTGAGGGCTCATGAGATACACACGGAAACGTCGTCCTGATCCCCTCCCCATATAGTGCATTTACCCTGCTCATCAACTACATTGTCAAGAGCCGACGTGTAGGTTAAACACCCGCTAAAAAATAGCCCCGTTTCTAAGTCTGTTTTTTCAGGAATTACCGAAGCCCGATGTCGAAAATAGCCCAAAGAATTAGGATCCTGTCAAATGAAAGCGCCACAAAGGTGCACCGATGACCGAGTAACTTCTGGTGAAGATGGAGCACGTAACAGTTCATATATTCACTCTTTATAACGTTCTACCTCAGTCGTCATGCTATGACTACTGCCTATCTATATATGTGGATTTCAGTCTATCCATGATAAAATGCCTCCAGATGGCCCTACTCTGTATTGTAGCGTACGCTATTAACGAGGGTATTAACTGTCATTAGAATGCAGATTACAATGCATGCTGAGGTTCACCCATGAATTTCATTTCAGTCCTTGAAAATTGTCTGTAGCTTATAATAAAGTTTGCGAATAAATGGTTGAAAGTTGTCTATATTATTAGTGGTGGACCATGTGCACCTTGTACCCTTAGTTCTAATGGATTGATATTACCATGAGACCAATCCCAGATAAGACATGGAGAAAACCATCCTCTTTTGAAAAAAATATGAATCGCTCAGGTAATGAAATGAATCAGGCCTTCGGTGTTCAGAAGCTGAGCCAAGCACAAAACACACACACAAACACATGACTTACCAAACAACATGCTTCAGTGCTTGTTCGCATTGACATGGCCCTCGACGAGGTTGTTGAGCACATCCTCCTCCGCGTCGAGCTTGCGCACGGATATCCAGAAAAGTGTCCCCGCGACGCCGGCAATGACGCCCATCACGCCGTAGTTCCATACGAGTAGCGGATCCGCTGAGAGCGCTATCAAATTTGCAACACCAGAAATAAGAGAAAGACAGGGTCAGCAAACACCAAAAACCGCGCTGGGGCGGAAGCAAAGCCTAAAACGGCAGACACGTCACGCACAGACAAATGCTTCGCCAATAGCGGATGAGAACGCCGACATGAAGAGGAATACGGACATGACGAGTGAACGCATGTTCTTCGGCGCCTTCGTAAATGCGTACTCGAGTCCTGTGATCGAGGCAAAGATCTCGCTAATTGCGATCAGAATGTACCTGTTCAAACAAAGGCGTTGTGAGCGGGTGGAGAATGGAGTGAGCCTGAATTGCGAGGTTCAACATACGATCCGGTTTGGATCCAGACGTTAAGTGGGGACACGATGGGGTCACCGGCGACATCCACACACGTCGACGCCGCGTATCCACACTGGTTGGTCTGTATATGTTTGGAAGGTCAGTGAGATCAGCAGCAGCCGAAGGGGCAAGAAAATAAGACCAGGATCGCACCTTGTAAATAAAATGCTGAACCACGGCGGCCCAGATCATAGCAGCGGATCCTGTGAAGAAACCGGCTGTGATTCTCTTCAGCGGGCTGAAGTTGATGCCGTAGCGGCGAAGGGTTGGGTATATCTACACCAAAGCAAATCATGAGAATCCTACGAGTGGGTGAAGAGAGAACCAAAAACAAGTGTGATACTACATGCATGATACTTACGATGAGATCGAAGATTGGAATGAGGATGATGAGGGCAAAGGGGTCGAGATTTGAGAGGATATCGTTGGGGATGCCATGCGTCTGCATCGTCGCGGCCTGCGAAGTCAAGTTGCCGTTGAGCTGGTTATACGTGAGCCCTGGGATGCACATCGGGAGTTCAAGTTCGCCATTGAGGCAGGCCACAACGGAGAAGTGGCGGAAAAACGTACAATAGATGGGGAACCAGCAGAACACGGCACATGCCTTGAAGCCGCGTCTCACCTCATCCACCCACTGATCGTCGAAAGTCATCCACTTTGGTCTGTTATCACCAAAATGGCTGGGCTTGACACTATCCCAGAAGTCGGGAGCGGTGAGATTTTTTACGGTCGTGACAGGGTTTAAGCTCCATCGACCTTTCGCAGCAAACCGCAGCAGACGCATGGAGGATGCTAGTACGGATCCGGTTGGAGGAGATCGGGCGTAGCGGTTCTGGGCAATGAGGAGGATTATCGGGCAGAGGAGGAAAACGACGGTGGGAAGAGTGAAGGCGAGATAGAAGCCGACGTACTGAAAAGGAGGTCAGGAGAGGGGGATCCAATTGGGATCCAAATGTACCTTTTCGGTATATGTCATGCAGATTTGACCGACCATGGCACCAATGTTAATGAAGAGATAGAAGTACTGCGGTGAATTGAAGACTTGAGCAAGTGAAGGTGTGGGGGCACTAAACTTACCATGTAGATCCTGGAGGTTGTTAACACAGGGTCCACGATAACGCGCTCCCCACTGCTTCTCGTCTTGACGAAGACTTTGGTGCGCTTGTACTGCTCAGCTACCAAAGGAGAGATGTTGGCGGTGAAACTTCCAGTGCCAAACCCAGTGACGAGAAGGGAGAAAATAAATGCCACAACGGCACCCTTTTTCTCGATAACGCCGGGAACGGAAGAGATGACCATGAGAATGTGGCCAAAGAGGGCGATAGCTACTGAGACGCAGATTGTTTTATATCGGCCCCAGTGCGTATCGGCAACATATGCCCCAAAGAGGGGGATGATATAGCACCTGCGCGAGGAATATGAATGACACAGGTAGAAGAGGAAGAACCAGAACATACCAGAACTGGTAAAATGTTGTGATACCTGTTGATGCACGCTGGCCGAGACCGAGGGCACCAGACTGGCCATGAGCAAAACCGGCCCCGGTCCGGGAACCTGATGGGAGTGGTTGCTGAATGAAATTGACCTTTGTTGGGAGGGAAATTTTTGTCATTAATATTTGCATCGTCATGCGATATGACATTGCTTACAAAAACGACACTGCTACCTGATTGAGGAGATGATTTGTGAATACAAGAAAATCACGATGTGTAGTGAATGTCTCTACCGTAGAACTGGAAAACAATCTATTAGAGCAGATTACAGGTAAAATCGTAAAGAAAGCTTACGGAGAAGCGTTCGGCCAATTCGACAATTGCAATCACTGTCGAGGTATCACCAAAAGCTAAAAAGAGTGAAAACTATGGCAACTCACAATATGCATTCCATGGTATGGAATCCGACACACGCCGCAAGGTTGCACGTTCCTCCTCAGTTGGAAATCGCAGACCGTCATGAATACCATCCAATTGGTGTGCCTCAGAGATGGCTTCGTCGGCAATATCAACTTGAATTTGCTTCTTCTCGTACTCGTGTTCATGATTCTTTTCTTCAGTGAGATCGCTTGGGATGGAAGCAGTTGTGAGACTAGCCATGGTGTCCAGAGTGGGGCGCTGCTGAACTTGCATGAGCCAGAGATGGGAGTGCTCTGAGTGAACAACGCGAGAAGCGAGGGCTCCTGCATTTTAAACTCATTGGTCATGATGGACTCGGAGGACCGTCTCCAAATTCTATCACGTGAACTGTGTGCATCCATGCGCTCTCTCGACCGGAGTGATGCGGAAGGGACGACCTGTATTTCTGTCAGCCCGTGTGGTACCAAGCCGACAAAGTTGTTGCCACCGTCAAGGAATCGCAGCGGCAATTCTTATTCTCGGAGTACCGCCGACTTGTAAAAGAGAGGACATGTGAATTGAGGAGTGGATGCGCACTAAATGCTATATATGATCGCCGATGTGGCAGTCGCTGAAGGTACTTGCAGAAATAGAGCAACAGAAAGGTGAGACCACGTACTGGCTGTGGGTGGGTGGGCAAGAGCGGAGGGTATGATGATACAGCTATCCTTACTTCCTGTGAGTGGGCGAGAACGTCAAAACGCGTTCGATTTCAACTGCATAAACCAGTGTTGGACACGCCATGTCCACAAATGGATGACCATCAACCACAAACAATGGATATCTGGAAACCATGCCACCAACGGAAAAGGCTGTGGCAAATTTCCTAATTTGACTACGTCTCTGATACCTCGATGCAGGCCTTGCACTTTCCTCATGTACTGAACTATATACGCAATGCTTTGTTCCTAAATACATCTGGAAATAACACTCATTCTCATGACTACTAGCATCAGGAAAACTCAATTTCACTTACAGCTGATTTCATAGCTATGCGGAATTGAGAAAATTTTCATTGTGGCATAACTCTGCTGCTGCCTAAGCCGAGCTCTAATAGATAGCTGAGTTACAATTGTAGAAGTTTTGTGTGACTATCATGGTCGACTCTGATGGGTCTGACGATGATTCAGATTTGATAGGAGGTGGTGCTAGCTGGAAACGGATTCAGAAGAGGCAGCGTCTAGCAATGAGATCCGGTCGCCATTCCCTATCAGTTGATCATCAACTGGCACCCTGTCCGGCTGCTCGCGTTGCCACTCCACCCCAAGATGACATTGTCTGGTATGAGTACAGATGGGAAGAAGGTGGGGCGTGTACCTGGTTTGGACCCATGATGACCCCTGGTGATCAGACAACAGATGACCACCGTACATGGTATTACAATGAGCAGCTCAAGAGCCTTGTCCCTATACCGCTGGGTTTCCATGCTCCGCCGAGGGCAGGAGAAGATGACAATGCATTCATGTAGCCCACCTAGTATCTACATATATTTCATGGACTTCGCATGTAATCACGCCATATAAAATTGTTTTTCCCAGCTCAGATATGAGATTGCGCGAAAACTACTAAGGACATACAAAAGAAAGAAATACCAAGGGTATACAACAGCTAGTGATGCAGAAGTTACATGTAACCAGACAACCGAAACCAACCTGCCGCCTTGTCTGGCGTTATAGTATCTATTGCGCTAACAACAGTGAAAAGACCGTGGTCATGTGAATGACGACGGAGGTAAGACTTGATTGACGAGAAGGCAAGTTCGATAGGGTTGTAGTCAGGGGAGTATGGGGGCAGATATATTATTCGGCAGCCTAGAACACATGTTAGAGTATAAACTTCACAAGAAAGGGATGACATACGTGCTTCGACCTCCACAAGCTCTCTGACCTCTTCTGTGTGGTGTATGTTGCAGTTATCGAGAACTAGAACACTCCAGGGCCCAGGATATGGATTGGTGAGAGGTATCTGGATAAAGGCATCAGTATTTGTGTAGTAGAAAAATGAAAAAGATGTACGACCATCTCACGAAGGAAGCGAACAAACTGCTCTCCAGTCACTGAGCCTTCGATGAGATCATATGCGATGATCCCATCCAGTGTGAGGACTGGCAGGATGGAATACCATTGTCCACACACGAAGGCCTGCCGTTGCACACACTGAGCCCCAACCAACGACCAACCGTATCGCCCACTGTGGGCCCGATCGTTCATGGCACTCTCATTGGTGAACATCAACATAGCAGGGTCCAGAACCTCGGCCCCAATCTGATTCATGAAGATCGCCCATTGGAGATTGTTCCTTTCAAGAGCTTGGACAGATACATGCTTATTTGAGAAGTGGAGCCGGCGGAGGGTGCGCATGATAGTCGTGAGAGATACAAACACATTGTGTTGGGCTTGGAGTTCAAGTTGTAGTTCATCAAGGTATAGTGTGTGGTGATGGGAAAGAAGTAAACGAATGAAGTCAATGTTGAGTGGTGTAAGAATGTGCCGACGCGCAGTTGGTTGGGCCAGCAGAGTTATGCCACAATGAAAATTTTCTCAATTCCGCATAGCTATGAAATCAGCTGTAATTTCACTTAATTTGTCTTATTCCATCTTATAAGTCTTGTTTTAAGGAGGGTCTCACACTTTTTTCAAGAAAATTCCTTAATGTGTCTTATATTGAAATCAAGATACATCAAGACACATCAAGATGACTCAAGACAGACTCTGAAGTTAATAAGCAATGAGAAATCATTATTGACTTGACATCTTAGTTTACTTGATATCATCTTAAAGTGTCTTGATTTTCAGTGGTATGTGATGTAAGATGCATTAAGGAATTTTCTTGAAAAAAGGGTGAGACCCTCCTTAAAACAAGACTTATAAGATGGAATAAGACAAATTAAGTGAAATCAAGTGAAATTGAGTTTTCCTGATGACTACACAAGCTTGGTTTTGACAGCTGTTCCATGAACATCCCCTGCTATCCACAAAAGATCCTCGTGCATATTCCAAACCAGAAACAAAGACAGACCCAAACTCTTTTGCAAGAAATGCTGGGATGCTCGTATATCTTCTGCAGCTGCTCAGGATGAGAGAGACATTCAAGAAGGACACAGACAACAACCACAGGAAGTCTCAGAGATTACAGATCTTTGTAAGTACTTAATTTCTTCAGGTCAAAATTCAACTGACAACAGCAGTATGGGCATATGATCTCAATGATCCTCGCACCTTATGGATCTAGGGCTGAAAAGAAACACTTCTTTGACACCTGCGGACTAAGTGCCCATACCAACCAGAAGATATCAAACAGCATGCACAAAGTGAAAGTATCTGAATAGGACTGTTGACCAGTCCTCGCCGACACAACCACGATGCAATATTGCAAAATAGGCCAGGCGTAGTAGCCTCCCCCTTGCCACTTTTGTTCACACCCAATCTACCAATACTTGCACCTATTGCCTTGCCAACATCTGCAAATCCATCCACATTGCAACTCAGCACCATGGTGTGGTTCACCATATTCTGGAAGTGGAAATTCCATTCCACCATCTCCTTTCACAGATTTGCATTCTTTTGCATCAGGAAGTCCAGCTCCCTCCGATGTTTCATTCCGCCCAACAAAACGTTTGCGCACCATGCAGCTTAGCCGACACAGTAGTTATCAAGAGCTTCTGAAGTGGTCCGGTGCTCACCAAGAAAGGTTTGGTAGCAGGATTGCACACTTAACTGCTTCCTGTGGCTTTCCATTTGCATGGGTCGACAATCTGGAATGGCAAAGTTTCTGTGCCGAGTTTGTTCCTGGTGCTCTCCACATTGGCCATAAGAGTCTTGCAAATCGTTGGATTCCTGCAGAAGCAGGAAAATATCGGGGATCAGCAATGGAACATGCAAAGGGGTTGGAAGTCACTCTGCAATGTGATGGTTGGTCCGGGATGAACCTCCATCACTACATAGCATTTATGATCACGACAGCCCATTGAGAGGTGAGTGTGCACCTTTTCAGCTTTGAAATCACCATTTTGATCAAATATAGGTTCACACTGTCCGTGTTGTTGACACCTCAAGTGAACGCAAAACAGCTGATGAGTTACACAAACATATTCGCAGTGTGAGAGAACACTTGGAAAAAGATTGGGGGGTCATTGTCATTGCGTTTACATCTGACGCATCTGGTGAATCAAGGAAGGGTAGAGCCCTTGCTCGGAAGGATGATCCACCGCTAATTACTCCAGATTGCTATGGCCATCAGGTATGTCCCAAACTACTGAACGAAAATACAAGATCACCATTCTTGCAGGTTAACCTTGTTGTTGGCAATTATTTCAGATGCAACACCTCAAACCTTGAATACGCTGACAAGGCCAATGAACTCATTACATGGCTCCGAAGCAAAATGCAACTGCTTGGTATTATGAGGGACATTCAGGTTGCACTCCAGGCTGCCAACCTGGGCTCAAGAAAGGAGGTATTGAGTGTAATTTGGGCAGTCCTCACTCGCTGGACTGCACATTACCTTGCCTATCAATGGCTGCTTGATTTGAGGTGAATGTTAGAGCAGATGATTGAAGCTGATGACGATCTTCCAACAAACGACGTCTAATCTGTGGACCACCCACCACATGCCAGAAAGCCAAGACCATGGTTGCGGTCATCAAAGATCCTGTGTTCTGGCAGTCAATTGCGAAGTATGATGATCATTCAATTTTCCTTGATCAATCTCAATTTTTTCTGTTCAGAATCAAGAAGCAACTTGAACCTCTTGCTCGAGCGGCTTGCACAACACAATCAGCTCACTGTAGTCTCAATCAAGTTCTTTTAGTACTCAGGTCACTTTATGCTGAGTATTCACAACCAAAGGCAGAAGATGGTGATGATGATGGCCTGATACAGGCCATTTTTGACAGCATTGAGAAGTGGTGGGCAAAAAGTGACCAAGAGGTATTCATTGCCGCTGTGATTCTCAACCCCATGTACAAGACAGCTCCATTTTCACGGTCATCAGCACTTAATCACGCAAACATCTTTTCCCTTCTCTCTCATCTCTGGAATCGATTCTACTCTGTACCGACACCATCTCAATTTTTTGCGCAAGTGCGAGATTACTTGGATGGCAGAGGAGAGTATGAAACATTTGGTGCCTGGGTTGCCGGCCTTCATCTTGAAGCCCAATCAAAGGTATGTTAAAGTTCAATAATTTGCACAGCGAATTCATTTGGAATCAAGGGTGTGGCCCCTGACCCTCTCAAGATGTACGATGGACTATGGTTTGGAGATGGAGATGTTTCGCCACTGCAAAAGTTGGCCAGGCGCATTTTATTGGTTTGCGCAAATTCAGCATTGTGTGAGCGGTTGTTCAGCATGTTTGGGCTTACACTCACTTGTCACCGATCCTGGCTTCAAACAACAGCATTGACAAATCTTGCAGAACTACGGATGCATCTTTGTGATGAGCACCTCCACAATGGCACTACAAAAGCATGGCTGTCTCGAAACATAACATCTCACAATGCCCACCCCCTTGAAGCCTCCACCGGACCAACAGAAACCCAACTGGCCAGCAGCACCTCCAACCAGGGTGACAATGATGCAAACGAACCAGAGTCGAATGCAAACATGGGCCCCAATACATTCCGAAATGTCATCACCAGGCTTGTGGAAAGCGCTGCCGAAGATGACCATGATGGCAGCATCAGTTTCTGTGATAGAAAAGTAAAGATTTCGGCTCTATTTGATTTCGGAAACTCTCACTGGAGGACTGTTACACAAGCACATTCATTGCGGGGTCTGAGGGAGGAGTTGGAGTTGCATGAGTTGCATGATCTTGATGCAGAAGGCGAAGCTGATCCACTTGATTCAGTTGACGGAATGACAGGGGCTATGCTCTAACCTAGTTACAGCACTGTAGACATGTTCGTTGAAGCCTCGCTAGCAGGCAATTGTACCAAGTCTTCATGGGAATTGGGGTATACTAAATAGTGTTTAAAGGTCCGGTCCTGGTTGCTGTAATGGTCTTTTGTCACTAGAATATGAATTTTGCTTGTTTAAAGGTGAAATTTGAGATTTTTGCACTGAATCTTTTTTTGTGTACTGTTATGATAGTGCCAATGAGGGGGAGCACTTGTGTCTCACATATTCTAATGCCTCTGGTTCATATAAATTCAAAGAATCCACCAACAAATTCAAAAAGTGTACAAACTCCACGTTTTTCACAATTTGTACACTTTTTGAATTTGTTGGTAGATTCCTTCAATTTATATGAACCAGATGCATTGAAATGTGCAAGACACAATTGCCCACCCTCATTGGCACTATCATAACAGTACACAAAAAAAGATTCAGTGCAAAAATCTCAGATTTCACCTTTAAACAAGCAAAATTCATATTCCAATGACAAAAGACCATTACAGCAACCAGGACCGGACCTTTAAACACTAAAGTCTAAATTGGGTAACAACCATGATCATGGGTGGCTGTGGTACACCACGTTTTCATGGAAACATGGCAAATCCCGTGGTCCTCCCATGGTATGTCCAACACTGGCATAAACATACCAGATGTCAGCCCAACAGATGTACCCTGTCACCGGGTTACACTTCAGGTGGGCCAGGAACAAGTTATTGAGCACCGTTCACTATGTATATGATAGTATGGCCGCATAATATTAATTGTTGGCTTAAGAACAAATCAGGATGCCAAGTCCCTCATGGCGGCATGTACGTCCTTTATCCATGTCACTTCCAACACTCTCAAATAGCACCCACAGACAATGCCAACAGCCAGTCGTATGGAGCCCACTCTCATCGCGATTTGGCGTTGGTACTCTTCAGCCCTTGCCAACCTAATTTCCACATAATGCCTACTACAGCCCTTCTGCGATACTCATCCCAACTTACCTGAAACTTTCTCTTCTACTCTCATGAAGGGATGCTATTTGTTCCGAAATGTAAAGGCTTCATCATCCAAAAAACCAATGACGAGGATGGATACCGATGCCCCACTCCCTCCAAAGATGGTCCTCTTTTCCTCACCCAACTGGCCTCCCCACTCAAGCGGGCCAACACCAAGCTTTCTATGAAGTCGAGTCAGAGGGAGAAGCTGAAAGATATAGATAACAGGTGCCTTATTCCATCGCAGCATCATCGGTGAAAAGGTTCATCTTTTCGCATTGAGTTCACGATATCAATGCTGATGGGTCATGATAGACTACAAAATTAGAAAAGATGTGGAGAGTTGCTGATTTTTATGTTGATACCACAAAGAATCTTGTCACATGTGAGTCTATTCCATTTTTTAAGTTAGCACCTTTTGAATTTGTTGGTAGTACATGCTGACTGGCATTTGGCATTCGATGCAAATGCTTGGGCTTTTGTTCCCACTCAGGAAGTTCTCGACAAGATTTTGGAGAATCCTGAGGGCACATTTGACCGTGTATGCCTCCTACCTCTGGCTATTGGTCAGTGTTTATGCTAATCTAATGTCAGCCATACCGGGGTTACAAAAAAATGACAAACTACATATTTGTTCTGTTTCCCAAACTCAGACTGAATTACATCAATCGCGCCAATTTTAATCCCACATCTTTCCAGACCATCAAAGGGGTGAGGAATTTGAAGGCTTTCCAATGCTCAAGCACCATTCACATCCCTACTGTGTCATTTACAATGCGTTGCCGAAGTTGAGAGACAATGCAGACGTTCTGACCAAGGACCAGATGCGACTTTTGGCCAGCATGCAAGTGATCTTTGCTCAATGGAAACGTCATCTATCCAGCTTGCTGGGACAGGCACCTACCACAGAAAAGGCTAAGTGAAAATGGGACGATTCAGATGAGGCATCTGATGAAGATACTGAGCACGGAAAGGTGGAAAGGAGGAAGAAAGGCAAACAATCACAAGCTCCGATGGCAAATCCACCGAAAATGGAGCTGAAAAAGGCTGGAAGTGGTAAAAACATAAGAGGCAAACAAGCCGGACTGCTCTTGATACCACCTCAATCCTGATATCCCACACGCCCCACTTCCTCAGGTTTAGATGTGTCCTCTTATGAGGACTGTATCAAAACGATATAAATGTGGGTCAACAATGTATATGCCGCTAGGCCGCTAAAGAGTGTTCTGCGGAGCATTGTCAGGAATGATGGCGAGGCCATGCAGGCTGGATTAGAAGATTCGCATAGCTGGGGCATCTCATCATCATGGACTCTGCCTGCTAACCACAATGCCACCAGTAATGATTGGGCAATCATGAAGTGTGGGTTTCGCCTCACAAAGCCACTGGTCAGCTCTTACCCAGAGGAGAGTGCATAGCACAGATGGAAGCTTTGCAGAATAGGAGGAGGGCCAATGGGTGTTAAATATCTACAGGTAACCCTTTTTTCTTCTGTACATTGTCATCATCTATTGTCACTTTTTGGCGGTAAGCCAACCCTGAAAGTGAAAAAGGTAGAAATACTTTAGCAGTAGTGGGAAAGTAAGTTGCATAATTATTCCCCTTTCTTATTGCTACAGTTTGGACCTGTGGACTTATCCTGGTCTTTGATTTGTATTATAATTATTTATAGAAGCTTACCTGAATGGCTGAGGTGTACAATACTTAAATTTTAAAATAAATTAAAGCTGTAATTATAATTTTTATAAATGTAGGTGTACTTTTTATCACCACTAGACTGTCCAGGGGCAGGGCCTGGCCCGCATGGACCCAGGGCCAGCCCGGACCTGCCCCTCAAGCAGGCCAAGGGCAGTTGGACCAGACCCTTTCTCACAGGGTCAGGGGCCGAGGTCAATGATGTGCGGACCTCAGGGCCAGACCGGGCTTGACCCAGCCCTGCCCCACTAAGTGCTACTGGCTAAACACTAATTGCAATGTATGATAACAAAGATGAAATTGAACAGTAACTATGTCAATAAAATGTAAAGTGTCACGAAATTCTGGCTCAGCAGTCATCAACAAAGCTGTTTTCCCCCAAACAAAACTCTAACCCTTTTTCTGCCACTCAATGGCTTGTGGAGAGCATGACTGACCTGATACCTCTCTCATAGTTGAGGGCTCTTGATGGCCACAGCCTTCAAAATGTGTGCAGGGCCGGGACTACCCTGTTACACTGTTAGAAGAACTACATGTGCCTAGTCATATGCATGGTCACGGGTATGGGTCCGCGCGGGTACAGGTATGGGTAGCCAAATCGGGACCCGTGATTTACCCATACCCGTGCCAAGGGTCCATGGGTTTTTCATGGGTAGTGTCACGATCCTGTGACACACGACTTTGACCTCGACTATGCGGCAACAGCAAGACCAAATGAAAACCACCAGTGATGAAATGAAGATGGATGAGTTTAAGAGACCAAAAGAGCAGTGGGGAGTGGTACACCCCCACTGCAATAGGTATTTATAGATATATTTTTATCATACTGACTAACCAGACAACTACAGACACAACAATGAAACCAACTATGAGGATTATGAGTCCCTATAAGGGAATCGTTCTATATGGTGGATTCTCAAACTCAGGGTCAGACTCTAATTTTCCAAGCCGTGGGAACAATTTTGTGAAACTGTGGGAACAATTTTGAAGCCTTGGGAATAATTATGAAACCATGTGACTGGGCGGAGTTGAGTGTGAGAATTTGTTGTCCCAATCAGCAAGAACAATAAGGCAGCCAAATCACAGCAGCCAATGTGGAAATGGGTAGTGTTATATCATTTTGGTATTGCAATTGCAATCAGTTTCTTATAATAATCACATGCATTGGTAATGCAATGCACCATGTATGAATGAAAAATATGTCAGTGGTATCTGTCATGTAGTTATATCTACTGTGTGTATTAGAATTGTTGACAATGAAAAGAGGTCGAACAGTGTTCATTGTACACCTGTCACACAGGTCCAGAGGTGTTTGGTGAATGTTCAGTAGGTGTCCCAGCCTTGCACAAACATCTGTACGAACAATGTATTGGAGGTATCTGTAATGTAGATGCATGTACAATGTGCATTAGAATTAGTGACAATGCAAGCAGTGACTATTTGTCACACAGGTCCAAATGTGTTCGATGTGTTTGGTAAAGTGTTCAGTCAGTGTCCCAGCCTTAATCTTGGGCATTCCACTTGCACAAACATCTGTACGAACAACGTATTGGATGTATCTGTAATGTAGATGCATGTACAATGTGCATTATAATTATTGACAATGCAAAGTGTTTTGCAGGTGTCCCTACCTGATTCCAGGGCATTGCAATTGCACAAATAATAGCAGAAATAAAAGTCTGGACAGTTGTTGGATGTGCATTACGTGTCACATTTGACATCCCATATTGAAGCAGAGCAAGTGCAAGCAGAATTATCAACATTGAGAAACTATGGAGTTCACACATTGGTACCTCAGATGTTGTTTCAATGTATTCATTGAATGGGCTTATAAGGGTGAGGTGTATAATTTGTTGATGTTTCATCAAAGGACATGAAAATAGTACAATAAATGCAGTCAACTGCATAATGATACGACATCAAGACAAAAGGACAAGGAACATAATTAGTCCAAGAGAAGCTCTAATCATGCCAGAACAAACTAATATGATGGGAAAGCAATTATTAAATAGCAAAGCATCATATTTATGGCAGGATGGGAAGAAGTGAAGGCTGGGCCAAGATACAATTTAATGGTATCAATGCAGGAACATAGCAACATAGGTAAACACAAACTAATGCTTATCAGTACAGCAGTGAATTTCGTCATCAATTTAGATATAAAGGAGTAAATATGCTTGTTGCACCTGCAGATTTCGTCCAGTTAATATGACATGTCTTTGAAGAAAAGATTATGCATCACATTTGAGAAGTAAAGGTAGTTTGATTGAATTTGTACAATGAATTGTAATTCAGTTTCGTGCACCACAAACCAAACATATTGGACATGTTCGGCGTATTCAGTCAATGTGTTCGGTCAATATGTTCAGGTTACTATTGTCATATGTGATCAGTACACATTGAACATTGGATATAGTTAGCTATCCAGTCATGATACAAAGAGAATATGCAAACATTACATCTGGATTATAGCTAGATAATAGATTTTCAATAGCTCATTCTCATCTTTTCAGCACAAAGGCACACCTCTTGCATATTGTGGATCCTCAAATTGCAGAGTCACAATCTAACAATGATTGAAGAATACAATATCTGGACATGTCACATATGTGTCATCAATGCTTGATGCCTGAATCAATAGCCAAATTTCAATTACAGTATATAGAAGACACATTTCATAGTAAACCGATGTAGAGACATCTATATCTCTGGGTACGTATTCACTCATTTTACTATATTCTCTATTTGTTCTATTATTTGTATGTAGTGGCTGTTGTAAATAGTCACAAACAAGTTGAGTTTTGGGTTTTCATCCCACTGACAACGGACTCGCACCCCGAATCCGCGCCTACCCAGGCCGCGTTCACCACATCTGGAGCCCACCGCGAGGAGTGTCAAGCTCACTTCACATTTCCCTCTTTGACTTCGCCAATTTTGGCACCTTTCCCTCTTTCTGGCAGCAACAGCGCCCCCATAGTCAACAGCGCCCCGTATTCGTCAGCATTTCGAGCACCCCTAGTCTTCTGTCAGCTCTTAGACCCATCCCCGATGTTTTCGACACCTCAGTATACTTTCTTCGTACCAGTTGCGCCTCCTTGGCTGCAGAACACGGCTCTTTTGCCTTTTTGTCACGGCATCACAGCCACGTCACACGGTGTTCAATACATCCCCCCCTCCGCATTTCCCATTTATTTCACTAATCCCGCCACCTCCACTCATTTCAACACATCCAATGGACCCGGTATTCAACGCCCCACAGATCCCGCTCGAAAAACCGCGCCCGGAAAGCCCCAAAACGGCCGCAACGAGCCCGTCCAACAAGGAGCGCCTCACGCGCGTCCGACGCGTAACGGACGATTCGTAGATGAAGGAAGACAAACCCAATGCAACGGATGTTGCATGTACGGTCGTAGGTACGCCCCCCGTCGTTCCTGTGGTTGCCGCGCAGGTAAACGCGTCCGCGCGCGCAAATCCAACGTGAATACGCGTATTGACGCGTCTCCACCCGTTTCCGCCTCGTTTCGGCCCCCGTCTTCGCGTACGCCCTCGCAATCGTCCCCAGAGGTGTTCCAACACACGCCGCCATCGTCTGCGCCCGCGCCGTCCCCGGAAAAATGCGTCCGCGCGCGCCAACGCGACCAAAATACGCGTATCGACGCGTCCCCCCTCGTTTCACACCCGAGTCGCCCCCCGTTTGCGCCTACGGACACGCCGTCGTACCCAGAGACGAACCTTCACGCGCCGCCACCGTCTGCGCCCTCGCCAGCCTCAGGACGACCCGCCCACGCGCCCCAACGCGTCGAAAACACGTGTATCGACACAACCACCTCCGTTTCGCCCTCGTTTCGCCCGCCGTCACCGTCTACGCCCTCGCCGTCGTCCCAAGAGGCCAGCCGTGACATGCCCCCACCGTTTGAGCCCGTGTCGTCCCCAGGAATCCGCGCTAGCGCCCCGCAGACGCCGTTTTCAACATCGGCCCCCGTTTCTGCCCCCATTCCACTCCCATTTCGCCTGCCGTCAGCGTCTACGCCCTCTCCGTCGTCCCCGGATGCAAGCCACGACGTACACCCGTCGTTTGAACGCGCACCATCCCCAGGAAAACGCCTCCGCGCGCGCCCAAGGCCGATTTCCACGCGTCCCGGCGCGTCTGCCTCCGTTTCACCCCCATTTCGCGTCCACGGCCTCGACGTCGTCCCTAGAGGCGAACTGTTACACGCCCCCGCCGTCTGACCCCGTGCCGTCGCCAGAAAAATGCGTCCGCGCGCATATCGACACATCCGCTCCCGTTCCGCTCTCGTTTCGACCCCCGGCAGCCGCGTACCACCGCCAGGACCCCCATATCGCCCTCCGTGACGCCGTACAAGCCGCCCCCGCTGCGTTCGAGCCCCCAACGCCGTCCCACATCGCCCCACCATTGGCCCCTGCGTTCCATCATCCAGGACCAACGCCAGACCCACGGACCAGCCCCTACGCCCACGTTCACGCCCCAGAGCCTCTGTATGGCCCCCTCCCATCCCAAACGAGTCCGCCCCCCCTGTCCTTCTTCGATGCCCCCAACACACCACGTCACCCGCTACCCCAGTCAACCCCGCATGCCCACGATCCACCCCACGGAGCCTCGCAGGCCCATTCAGTAGCCCATACCACGACCCCACGCTCGACCCCGTCCTGCTATGCCCATGCACTGCCGCTCCATGACTTCATACCCACTATACCCTTGTCGTTATCCCCAGAAGCAGGCCAGGGCATGCCGCCATCATCCACGTTTGCCACTGACGACATACCTGCTTCGACTTTGCTTGCGCTTGAGTCAGCATTGTTATCCCTCAAGGCCCTCAAGGTTCTGGAGCAAAAGTTGGTAAAGTTGGTGGATCGGTTGGAGAAGTTGGAAGACTTTGTGTTGGAAGATTCCTGTTGAGTTGATTGGATTTTTGTTTTTGTTTTGTTTTGTTTGTTTTGTTTTCAGTATTGTCCCTTCCCTCCCTCCCTTTTTCTTTTTCCTATTTCTTCCTCCCTTGCCTTATGTGAGACTGGGGACAGTCTCTATTTGTGTCCCTACTGGATGTAGAGACATCTATATCTCTGGGTACGTATTCACTCATTTTACTATATTCTCTATTTGTTCTATTATTTGTATGTAGTGGCTGTTGTAAATAGTCACAAACAAGTTGAGTTTTGGGTTTTCATCCCACTGACAACGGACTCGCACCCCGAATCCGCGCCTACCCAGGCCGCGTTCACCACACCGATGTATTCAGAATGGTTCCATGTATCATTGTGATTTACAACTTTCAATGGTTTACAGCCATTTTACTATCTGATGGCAGTAACTGCACCTTTTTGAATCAATTGAGAAATTTGGACTTGGTAGAATTTTGGGTGCTGTGTTTTGTATCTCATGAAATACTGCTTGGATCAAGATGGTTATACAGTTTATGATTCTGGTTGTATTTTGAGCCTAATGACAGACAAACATAGTACAGATGCAATAACGGCTCAAAGGACAAAAATAAAGAAGAATATAGTATATGTATTTCTAGGCCTTGAAAAGATGAACAACTTTCTCTGTCCAGTCTTCTTCATATGAGCTCTTTCGATGTCCTAATTTGACAGTATCATTTTGGGTGTCAAAAAGTACTGGTCTACCTTTTTATTTCATCAACAACTCACCATATCCTAAATATTGTCCAAATGTAATTACAGGAGTAGATAGCCCTCAAGACATAGTACAACTTTCCCTGTATAACCATCTTAATCCAAATAGTATTTCATGAGATACAAAGCACAGCACCCAAAATTCTACCAAGTCCAAATTTCTCAATTGATTCAAAATAGTGCAGTTGCTGCCATCAGATAGCAAAACAGCTGTAACATATCAACAGTTTGAGTACATACAATATTATACATCAGCATCAGTCTATATTCATATTATTGAAGCGTCGCCTTGTTTCCACAACACCCTCTGCATCATTACCCTCTTCCACATACCCAACATGCCATTTGATGGCTATTCTGGGCTGTGTAGTTGGTGTAGGCAAAGCTGTCTTGTTGTGAATCATAGTTGCTTCCTGAGAATATACATCAGTATTCGTTTAATTCTTGATGTATTGAAGTGTTATCTCTGTGAAGTCACTGTCTACCAGTGCCAATGACCATAGATTCAGAATCATCTTGAATTTATTCTTCTTTACCAGAACTGCCGATATTGTAAACTGAACCTCCACTATATCACCGATTCTAAAGCAAGTTGGGATGAAGCTAATAAATATTTCCATCAGTAGGGATGTGATCCCAATTCATCGTTACTCACCAATGTCGATTTCTATCAGACTTCAACTTGTAATAAAGTACGCAATTGTCCTGGCCATGAAAGTAGCGGGAATTTGCAAGTGAGGTTAATATGCCTTTTGGATCAATGGCATGCTTGAATGAAATGTGAGGGGAAGAGTTGTCGTGTCAGCGATCAGTGAAATATCAGGTTCCTATTGCGAGTGCCATGTAATCCATGTATGTAGAAGGCATAAAAGCTTGCATTGCTTTGTCAGGAAATTGATGAGCCAGTTTCTGGTGCAGAATCCAAAGGTTATCGATATAGGATAGAAAGCCCATTGTATCAAGGCCAGTTACAACTATGCTTTGACGTATGAAGGGTGTTCGGCGTTCCGGTTGACTATTACAGTGGTTCATCAGAATGGTATTCAAGGAATTGATACGAATTTAGCACATACCTGGTTGTTATAGGTGGAAGATCTTTTGCCACCAAAATTGATTGCAAACTTAATACCAATTCTTGAAGTTCGGATTCATCATTGGTTGGAAGTGTAAACTTCCAGCAATTTGGACAGTCAACATGCACAATATTGACATTTGAAATCTGGCAATGTGGTCAATATGATATACCTTTTCAAATCCAATGACTTACATTTGTGGCCTTGGCAAGCTGACTTTCATCATCGTCTAAGCGTGCAGATATGATGTCCTGCAGATGTTCAGCTGTCAATTCAGTGTCAAATACTAGCCAGTATATATATGGTGGATATTGCTAACATGCACCCTTGAAGTTGTAATAGTTATCCATCACGTACAAAGCAGTGGTGAGATGTATATTGCGTGGCACAATTTTGTCCACTTCATGGATTATATCTTCCACCATCATCCTCACACCGATCATATCCATATTGGCTTTTGATGTCCATGTGATGATAGCTTTCAGGATCCGTTTTGTTTTTGTTTTTGTACTGCATTCTTGAATATTGAAGTTTGCGTCATTTTGCATAATACAGATCCTTTCCATGTCTTTCAACACTTCAGGCTACCCCCAAACCTGAACAACTAGTTACAACTCACCTCTAGTACTGAACCATCTACATGTTGGTAAAAGTACTGGGCAGCCCTGGGACAATATGTTGGGATGTCCCATTGTCCCTGGTCCGGTGTATGGGATGGCCCATGGGATGACATTTGGTGTTGTGGGATGTCCCACACAGAGGGGGTGTCTGGGGGCATTTGGGACATCCCTTCCCTAGCTATTCAATAGAAAACTCAGAGTGATGACAGCATCTAATTATAAATTTCCAGGCCTTGTCATGGCCACTATGGGTACCATGGGTGCTGTGGCATAGTATAAGATTGTACATACTTATTCTTTTGAGAGTCACAGAGCTAATTGTCCTTCAAGGTCAGTGGCAGGGTGTGAAGATACAGCAGTTGTTTCCACATATAAAGACAGAAGGAGTGGGACAGGAAAAGTGCTGGAGATGTTGGGTAATGAGATGGGATTGAGGGGGAGGATTGAGGGTGTGCTTCTAGTAAACCAATCCCTAGTGCATGTGGCAAGCTGAAGCTTGTAGGGGAGTAAGTGAGCAGAGCATGCATGATGATATACCAAGAAAAGTAGGGCTACATATGCAGAGGAGGCTGAGCTGAAAATTAAACACGTGTATTATGAAGAGCATTTGATCAGGATATCAGTGGTTATTACATTATTGGCTGTGCATACAATGGCTGACTGGGAAGCAGATGCAGAGGAGAGATCTGAAATTGGAGTGTGTCTTGAGGACAGTGGACTTGGGTAAGGAGACATCTCACAGAGGCTTTATTGGGACAACCCACAGGCTTGTCTGGGATGTCCCTGTCAGCTTGCAGCTGAGGCTTTTGGACATCCCTGTCATCTTGTGGGACATCCCACCAAGTCTTTGGGACATCCCACAGCCTTGTCTGGGACATCCCTGCCAGCTTGTGGGACGTCCCACAGCCTTGTCTGGGACATCCCTGTCAGCTTGTGGGAGGTCCCACCGAGGCTTTGGGATGTCCCACAGCCTTGTCTGGGACATCCCTGCCAGTTTATGGGACATCCCACAGCCTTGTTTGGGACATCCCTGTCAGCTTTTGGGATGTCCCACAGGCTGGTTGGACTGACTGCTTGCTCAGCATCTGCTAAGTAATCATACCAATAAACCATTATATCATATGTTATAACATAATTTTAAATAATTTACATTTAGCAACTTACTTAAAATAGACATTGCAAATGAAATAATTATTTTGCCCAATTATATACATATCTACATTATCAGGAGATGAGGGAGGGAGGTGGTGGTGGTGGTGGTGGAGAGAAGAGGAGAGGTGGAAATGACCAGGGGGAATGGAGGGCGTGGGCAAGGGGAGAAGGGCAGGAGGTGGATGGGAGGTGGGGCTGGCAGGGGGCAGGAGATAGGCAGGGGGAGAAGAGGCAGGAGGAGAGAGGAGAGGGAAATGGGAGGAAACGGGAGGGAAATGGGGGGGACCTACAAAGTTACATACCGGGGTTACCCACATGTCCCCCCCCCTCTGCGTCGCCCCCGTCACCCCTGTCGTCGTCATCATTCCCGTGTGGCCCCATTCCCATTCGTGTTGCGATAGCCGTCCCGTTTGCCGTCCCATCCTCACCATTTCCGTCCTTGCCATCCCCATTGTCGTCGTCCTGGTTGTCGCAGTCTCCGCTGTCATCATCCCGTTCCCTCATCCTGGCCATCCTCGGTTCTGTTGCCTGTTGTCCCGGTCCCCATTCCCGTCCTCGCTGTCCTTGTCATCGTCCTTATCGTCGTCGTCGTCATCCCCGTCCCCATGTGGTGGCCCACGGCCGTCGGCCCTGTGCCATTCGTGTTGTCGTTGCCATCCCGTTTGCCGTCCCATCCTTGCTGTTTCCGTCCTCGTCGTCCCTGTTGCCGTCGTCCTCGCTGTCCCAGTCTCGTTGTCCTCGTCATCCCGTTCCCTCATCCCGGTCATCCTCGTTTCCGTTGTCCATTGTCCCCGTCCCCGTTCCCGTGCTTGCTGTCCTCGTCGTCCTCCTCGACGTCATCCCCGTCCTCGTCATCTGCGTCCCCATCATCCTCGTCGTCCCCATCCCCATTGTCCTCGTTGTCCTTGTTGTCCTCATCCCCATTGTCCTCGTTGTCCTCGTCCCCATTGTCCTTGTCGTCCTTGTCGTCCTTGTCGTCCTCATTGTCCCCATTGTCCCCGTCGTCCCCGTCCCCGTCGTCCTCATCCCCATCGTCCTCGTCGTCCCTGTCGTCCTCGTCATCCCTGTCATCCTCGTTGTCCCCATTGTGTCATCCTTGCTGTCCCGGTCTCCGTTGTCCTCATTGTCCCATTCCCTCATCCCGGTCGTCCTCATTTCTGTTGTCCGTTGTCCCCATCCCCGTTCCCATGCTCACTGTCCTGGTCGTCATCCTGGTCGTCGTCCCCGTCACTTCAGGCTACCCCCAAACCTGAACAACTAGTTACAACTCACCTCTAGTACTGAACCATCTACATGTTGGTAAAAGTACTGGGCAGCTTTGGGACGAAACCATTGTCCCTGGGACGATACGTTGGGATGTCCCATTGTCCCTGGTCCGGTGTATGGGATGGCCCATGGGACGACATTTGGTGTTGTGGGATGTCCCATGTCCCATGGGACATCCCACACATAAGGGGTGTCTGGGGGCATTTGGGACGTCCCTTCCGTAGCTATTTAATAGAAATCTCAGAGTGATGACAGCATCTAATTATAAATTTCCAGGCCTTGTCATGGCCACTATGGGTACCATGGGTGCTATGGCATAGTATTACGAGTCCCTATAAGGGAATCGTTCTATACGGTGGATTCTCAAACTCAGGGTCAGCCTCTAATTTGCCAAGCCGTGGGAACAATTTTGTGAAACTGTGGGAACAATTTTGAAGCCCTGGGAATAATTATAAAACCATGTGACTGGGCGGAGTTGAGTGTGAGAATTTGTTGTCTCAATCAGCAAGAACAATAAGGCAGCCGGATCACAGCAACCAATTTGGAAATGGGTAGTGTTATATTTTGTTGCTATTGCAATTGCAATCAGTGTCTTATAATAATCACAGGCATTGGTAATGCAATGTGCCGTGTATGAATGAAAAATATGTAAGTGCTATCTGTCATGTAGTTACATCTACTGTGTGTAATAGAATTGTTGATAATGAAATGAGGTCAAACAGTGTCCATTGTACACTTGTCACACAGGTCCAAATGTGTGCGGTGAGTGTTTGGTAGGTGTCCCAGCTTTAATCTGGTGCAGTCGTTTGCACAAACATCTGTATGGTGTTTTGGTGGACATGTTCAGTGCATGTAAGTAAACCGGTGTGACCGGATATACGACACCGAACACATCGAACATGTTCAGTGTGTTCTGTGGACATGTTCGGTGCATGTCAGTAAACTAGTATGACCAGATATACGACACCGAACACATCGAACATGTTCGGTGTGTTTGGTGAAGATGTTCGGTGCATGTCAGTAAACTGGTATGACCAGATATATGACACCGAACACATCGAACATGTTCGGTGGACATGTTCGGTGCATGTCAGTACACTGGTATAACCAGATATACTACCCTGAACACATTGAACATGTTGAACTGGTGTGTTCGGTTGACATGTTCGGTGGATGTTGGTAAGCCAATATGACTAGGTATACTACACCAAACACATCTGGTGTGTTTGGTGGACATGTTTGGTGGATGTCCATGGACCGGTATGACTAGGTATACTACACCAAACACATCCACCAAACACACCGAAGATGCTGCAGCCTGCATGTGGGGCATTCCCCTTGCGCAAATAGTCATATGAACAATGTATTCGATGTGTCTGTAGTGTAGCTACATGTACAATGTGTATTACAATTAATATTAATGCCAGCATTGACTACTTGCAAAGTGTTCGGTATGTTCGGTAAGATGTTCCGTTGATGTCCCAGCCTTCATCTGTGGCATTTCCCTTGCACAAATCGTTGTACGAACAATGTATTCGATGTATCTGTAGTGTAGCTACCAGTACAATGTGTATTAGAATTAATATTAATGCCAGCATTGACTACTTGCAAAGTGTTCGGTATGTTCAGTAAGGTGTTCGGTTGATGTCCCAGCCTTCATCTGTGGCATTTCCCTTGCACAAATCGTTGTACGAACAACGTATTCGATGTATCTGTAGTGTAGCTACCAGTACAATGTGTATTAGAATTATCATTAAGGCAAACATTGACTACTCGTTGAAGAGGTCCAAAGTGTTCGGTATGTTCGGTAAGGTGTTCGGTTGATGTCCCAGCCTTCATCTGTGGCATTTCCCTTGCACAAATCGTTGTACGAACAACGTATTCGATGTATCTGTAGTGTAGCTACCAGTACAATGTGTATTAGAATTATCATTAAGGCAAACATTGACTACTCGTTGAAGAGGTCCAAAGTGTTCGGTATGTTCGGTAAGGTGTTCGGTTGATGTCCCAGCCTTCATCTGTGGCATTTCCCTTGCACAAATCGTTGTACGAACAACGTATTCGATGTATCTGTAGTGTAGCTACCAGTACAATGTGTATTAGAATTATCATTAAGGCAAACATTGACTACTCGTTGAAGAGGTCCAAAGTGTTCGGTATGTTCGGTAAGGTGTTCGGTTGATGTCCCAGCCTTCATCTGTGGCATTTCCCTTGCACAAATCGTTGTACGAACAACGTATTCGATGTATCTGTAGTGTAGCTACCAGTACAATGTGTATTAGAATTATCATTAAGGCAAACATTGACTACTCGTTGAAGAGGTCCAAAGTGTTCGGTATGTTCGGGAAGGTGTTCGGTTGATGTCCCAGCCTTCATCTGTGGCATTTCCCTTGCACAAATCGTTGTACGAACAACGTATTCGATGTATCTGTAGTGTAGCTACCAGTACAATGCATATTAGAATTAATATTAATGCCAGCATTGACTACTTGCAAAGTGTTCGGTATGTTCAGTAAGGTGTTCGGTTGATGTCCCAGCCTTCATCTGTGGCATTTCCCTTGCACAAATCGTTGTACGAACAACGTATTCGATGTATCTGTAGTGTAGCTACCAGTACAATGTGTATTAGAATTATCATTAAGGCAAACATTGACTACTCGTTGAAGAGGTCCAAAGTGTTCGGTATGTTCGGTAAGGTGTTCGGTTGATGTCCCAGCCTTCATCTGTGGCATTTCCCTTGCACAAATCGTTGTACGAACAACGTATTCGATGTATCTGTAGTGTAGCTACCAGTACAATGTGTATTAGAATTATCATTAAGGCAAACATTGACTACTCGTTGAAGAGGTCCAAAGTGTTCGGTATGTTCGGTAAGATGTTCGGTTGTTGTCCCAGCCTTCATCTGTGGCATTTCCCTTGCACAAATCGTTGTACGAACAACGTATTCGATGTATCTGTAGTGTAGCTACCAGTACAATGTGTATTAGAATTAATAATAATGCCAGCATTGACTACTTGCAAAGTGTTCGGTATGTTCGGTAAGATGTTCGGTTGATGTCCCAGCCTTCATCTGTGGCATTTCCCTTGCACAAATCGTTGTACGAACAACGTATTCGATGTATCTGTAGTGTAGCTACCAGTACAATGCATATTAGAATTAATAATAATGCCAGCATTGACTACTTGCAAAGTGTTCGGTATGTTCGGTAAGATGTTCGGTTGATGTCCCAGCCTTTATCTGTGGCATTTCCCTTGCACAAATCATTGTACGAACAACATATTCGGTGTATCTGTAGTGTAGCTACATGTACAATGTGTATTAGAATTATCATTAAGGCAAACATTGACTACTCGTTGAAGAGGTCCAAAGTGTTCGGTATGTTCGGTAAAGTGTTCAGTTGATGTCGAAGCCTTCTCAATGTATCATCCGGGGCATTCCTCTTGCACAAATAGTTGTACAAACAACGTATTCGATGTATCTGTTGTGTAGCTACATGTACAATGTGTATTAGAATTATCATTAATGCAAACATTGACTACTCGTCGTACAGGTCGAAAGTGTTCAGTCAGTGTTCAGTAGATGTCCCAGCCTTTTTCTGATGCATTCCCCTTCCACCCAAAATTGTACACACATTATATCAGATGTGTCTGTGTTGCAGTCACTGGATGCAAGCCATAATATTTCTAATAAAAATATCTTGAAATTGCCTGGAAATTAATCCATATTATTTTAACATGTCATTTGCAGAGAACATTTACATATGTAGTGCATATTTTTTGTACACAGGTATCATAAAGATATGATAAACATTATAAGAAAACCAAGATGTTTAAAGACTATGAAATTGTATTTCTTTTAAGATAGCACTCAAGATACTTTTATGATAACTTCCTTTAAAACGAACTGACATTATTTAGAAGGTTTTCAAAAAATTTCTCACAATGTTGTATTACAGTAACATGGATTAATTTCCAGATAACTTCAAGATATTTTGAGTTGAAATACTATGGCTTGCATCCAGTGAGTCATATATAATATGCACATTGAAATCGTTCCCACTGCAAGTAGTGATTTCTTGTCAAAGAGGTATAATACAATGTTCCACCTTCAACCCTCGGCAATCCCATTGTAGACATAATAGTATGACCTGTATATTGGATGGGTCTGTACAAGTGCTACATATCCTTGCAATGCACCTCATACTTAATACATTATTAGTGCTGGTAAAACAGGCTGAATGGATTTCAGTAAATCATTGGGCCAGTGTCCCAGACACAGTATGCAGCATTGCAGTGCAACAGACACTGTCTGTTCCATAAATTCCATTCGTGCATGTCACACCTATCTTCATCATGTGTGCTGGAATTGGTTCAGGTGTTCAACACTGATCAAACTGTTACACAAGAACATTGTGTCACCAACTTCACAGCTTCATGAATCGGAAGCATTGCTAGTGCACAAGCTGAACCAGTCATCTTGTTGATTCTGGTATCATCAAACCCAGTGATCTTATCAAAGTGGTTCCAATACAAGTGCAGTTGGTGTCATTGTACATGTGTTTATTTCTACCATACTCACAGGAGGTCATTCTTGACCCGACAAATAATTCAGATACTTAGAGTTTCTGGATATACTTACTATGTATTCTGTAAAACTTTCACAGAGTAACTATGACTACTGATAGAGTAGTAAATTAGTTGTATATATGCCAGCATGAACACTGCAAACTTGATGTGAAAGATGCCAATTTGGGATCTGATATTGCATTATGACAAATTGGAAGGAACAGGGTATAATCAATTATGAAAGCTATATCATTGTAGTATGGTATCTGAATGGTATCTGAATGGCATCAGTATGTAATAATAAAGGAAATATTAATAACTTTGCAAATATTGATTATCATAGCAGCATCATAATACTGTATGATTTGTATCCACTTATTCTCTCATTACTAAAAAGGGACGAGTAACCTGCCATGCAAAGCAATGGCCCACACCCCACTAGTAAGATTGTATATACTTATTCTTTTGAGAGTCACAGAGCTGATTGTCCTTCAAGGTCAGTGGCAGGGTGTGGAGATACAGCAGTTCTTTCCACATATAAAGACAGAACGAGTGGGAGAGGAAAAGTGCTGGAGATGTTGGGTATTGAGATGGGATTGAGGGGGAGGATTGAGGGTGTGCTTCTAGTAAACCAATCCCTTGTGCATGTGGCAAGCTGAAGCTTGTAGGGGAGTAAGTGAGCAGAGCATGCATGATATACAAAGAAAAGTAGGGCTACATATGCAGAGGAGGCTGAGCTGAAAATTAAACACGTGTATTATGAAGAGCATTTGATCAGGATATCAGTGGTTATTACATTATGGGCTGTGCATACAATGGCTGACTGGGAAGCAGATGCAGAGGAGAGATCTGAAATTAGAGTGTGTCTTGAGGACAGTGGACTTGGGTAAGGAGACATCTCACAGAGGTTTTTTTTATTGGGACATCCCACAGGCTCATCTGGGATGTCCCTGTCAGCTTGCAGCTGAGGCTTTCAGACATCCCTGTCATCTTGTGTGACATCCCACAGCCTTGTCTGGGACATCCCTGCCAGCTTGTGGGACGTCCCACAGCCTTGTTTGAGACATCCCTGTCAGCTTGTGAGACGTCCCAAAGCCTCGGTGGGACAACCCACAATCTTGTCTGGGACATCTTACATAATTTTAAATAATTTACATTTAGCAACTACTTAAAATAGATATAGCAAATCAAATAATTATTTTACCTAAATACATGGTATTCTACTTATCAGGGGAGAGGCAGGGAGGTGGAGGTGGAGGAGAGGACAGGAGAGGGGGAAATGGCAGGGGCAATGGCAGGGGGTGGGCAAGGGGAGAAGGGCAGGAGGTGGATGGGAGGTGGATGGGAGGTGGATGGGAGGTGGGGGTGGCAGGGGGCAGGAGATAGGCAGGGGAGAAGGGGCAGGTTAGCAAGGGACAGACTAGGAGACAGTCAGGGGGAGAATGGAAAGGAGGAGGGAGGAGGGGGAGGGGAAAGGAGGGGAAAAACCAACAAAATTACACACCGGTGTTCCCTGGTGTCCACACCCCTCCGCGTCCTCGCCCTTGTCCCCCTCCTCGTCCTCGTCCCTGTCCCCGTCATCGTCGTCGTCATCGTCGTCGTCGTCATTGTCGTCGTCGTCGTCATTGTCGTCGTTGTCGTCATTGTCGTCGTTGTCGTCGTCATTGTCGTTGTCGTTGTCGTTGTCGTTGTCGTTGTCGTCGTTGTCGTCGTTGTCGTTGTCGTTGTCATCGCCGTCGTCCCCGTCCCCGTTCTCGTCGTCCTCGTCCCTGTCCCTGTCGTCCTCGTGTTCGTCGTTTTCGTCCCCGTCCCTGTCCTCGCCGTTGTCCCCGTCCCCATTCTCATCGTCCTCGTCCCTGTCCCCATCGTCCTCGTGTTCGTCGATTGCGTCCCCGTCCCCGTCCTCGCCGTCATCCCGTCCCCGTTCTCGTCATCCTCGTCCTCGTCCCCCTCCCCGTCGCCCTCGTCCTCGTTGTTTTCGTCCCTGTCCCTGTCCCTGTCCCCGTCCCTGCCATCCCCGCCGTCCTCGCTGTCCTCGCTGTCCTCGCTGTCCCCGTCCTCGTTGTTGCCGTTGCCGTTGTTGCCGTTGTTGTGGTCCCAGTCCCCGTCGTTGTCGTTGTCGTCCTCGTCGTCCCTGTTGCCGCCGTCCTCGTTGTCCCGGTCTCTGTTGTCCTCGTCATCCCGTTCCCTCGTCCCGGTCGTCCTCGTTTCTGTCGTCCGTCGTCCGTTGCCCCTGTCCCCGTTCCCGTGCTCGCTGCCCCCATCGCCATCCTCATCATCGTCCCCGTTGCAGTCGTCCTTGTTGTCCCCGGCTCCGTGGTCGTCGTCCCGTTCCCCCGTCCCGGTCGTCTTCGTTTCCGTCGTCCATCGTTCCCGTGCCTGTGCCCGCTGTCCTCATCTTCGTTGCCCCTGCTCGTCGTCGTCTTCCCGTTGTCGTGGTTCCCGTTCCCGTTGCCGTCATCTTCCCCTTTCGCGCCGTTGTTGCGTTTGTTCGTTTACCCCGTATTCCTCATTCTTGTCGTCCCCATTCTTGCTGTCGTGGTCGGCCTGGGTTGTCCCTGTTCTGGGCTGTGTCCTCCCTCCTTGTTGCCCGCATCCGCATCTGCTTGTTTTGTTCGCGTTCGTTTGGCGCGAGGGTGTGGCAAAAAAACCTAAAACTGTTTATTATTAATAATTAGTTAGTAGAATAAATGAAAAAGATAAATGGACGACTTACCTGGGGTGCTCTGGCATCCGCACCTGTTGTCGCGTCGTTGTTGAAAACAACAAGTCTTGTTGAACTCGTGCACGAGACTTTCAACCGGAATTTGCCGATGGCCCAAACGGGGTCGAGTTGCCATATAGGGAAGGGTGGCTGAATTTTCTTATTATTATTACATGTACTACAACACCTCAATGGCCAGGGCAAGACCCTGAAGAGATGTAGGTATGATACACCTACCCCAAGGGGAGTTCATGTATTTTATTTCATTTTATATGTGGAGATATTCACCATGTATTTTATGCCTCTGCCAAAATTGGACCCTTAAAAAGCTAACTTTGCGAGTACACGTCTGAAAAATCTAAAATTAATTCTAGGAGTGCTAGGTAAGGTATACATTGTGTTCCAGACAAGTGCCTGGTAGTTGGTGGTGCAGGGAATGTGTTGTAGCCAAAATATGTTGAACTTGTAACTCACATTCCATTCATGATTGTGTGTGCTTATACAGACTTTTGATTGTCTAGCCACAATGCAAAGATCCAACTCCATTTTGAAAATCTAGCACAATATCCAGATCATGGAATTCTTGTTGTGATTGCATATCGACCAGCAGACACAAATAAGGAACCGGAAGCCACTAGTGCATTTGACAATGAAGAGGAAGATGGTGTGGAAGATGGGCCTTGTCCCTTTGTTGTTAGTGGAGTAACCGGTGAAAATCTAGATATTACAAGTCCAAAGGCATTAATAGCTAGAGCGACAAAGCACTTGATAGATGACCATGGTGGTGTTCTTGCCATCAGTAGTGAACTGCAGGGGTCTACCCCCAATGTATGATGCATTTGATTTGGTATTTTTATTACATTATGAATTCTTGGAAAAGTACTGATGTTTTTACATAATGAGGTGAATATAATACATACCAACAAGTTTGATTATCCAGGGGTACAAAAATTCTCAATGTAATCATATCTAATTCTGCTTTCAAAGCCCAGGGGTATAAAATACCCCTCAAACTCCAAATGGTCCGAGTTTTCAGGGGTATTTTGTACCCCTGGGCTTTAAAAGCAGAATTAGATATGATTGCATTGAGAATTTTTGTACCCCTGGATAATCAAACTTGTTGGTATGTATTATATTCACCTCATTATGTAAAAACATCAGCACTTTTTCAAGAATTCATAATGTAATAAAAATACCAAATCAAATGCATTATACATTGGGGGTAGACCCCTGCAGTTCACTAGCCATCAGCCATGCTAGAAATCCAGAATTATTCTTTAATAATCCTCAGTTATATCCTATGATGTTCCCCTGCCTATTTCCATATGGCTTGGGCGGTATTAGCAGCATTGACAAAGATGTTTTAAGCATCAGTGATATGATGCACAAAAGACATCTCCTGATGTACCATGACAAAAGATTTCAAACCGATCGCTATTTTCCATTGATTGCATTCAATCAGGAACAAATTACAGCCATTTGTGGTGAGCTTGACACTTGTGGGAAATTTTTTGATTGATTAAAATAATATGGACTTGGTGAAAATTTCTGTGCTCTACCTTGTATCTCATGAAGTACTGCATGGATTCACATGGTTACAGAGGGAAAGTTGTACTATTTCTTAAGGGCTATCTACTGCTATCATTACATTTGGACCATATTTTGTATTTGGTGACTTGTGGATGAAACAAAAGGTAAACCAGTACTTTTTGACACCCAAAATGATATTGTCAAATTATGGCATCAAATGAACTCCTATGAAAAGAATTGTAGGGAGAAATTTATTCATTTTTTCAAGGGCTAAAAGTACATATACCGTGTTTTTCTTTATTTTTGTCCTTTGAGCTCATAATCATGATTCTTGTGGCATTTCAACTCTAATGTGGACAAACATAGTACAGATAAAATATTGCCTCAAAGGACAAAAATAAAGAAAAACACGGTATATGTACTTTTAGCCCTTGAAAAAATGAATAAATTTCTCCCTACAATTCTTTTCATAGGAGTTCATTTGATGCCATAATTTGACAATATCATTTTGGGTGTCAAAAAGTACTGGTTTACCTTTTGTTTCATCCACAAGTCACCAAATATAAAATATTGTCCAAATGTAATTACAGCAGTAGATAGCCCTTAAGAAATAGTACAACTTTCCCTCTATAACCATGTTAATCCATGCAGTATTTCATGAGATACAAAGTAGAGCACAGAAGTTTTCACCAAGTCCATATTGTTTCAAATGATCAAAAAATTTCAAAAAGTGTCAAGATCATCAAAAACGGCTGTAAAGACAGTACAACAGGTGGATATCTGTTGACTAATAAACATAATTTCAATGATATTGCAGATCGCTTGATGCATATCAATACAGCTGTTTTAGATGATCTCTCTAAAAGACTGTCTAGAGGTGATAGAGTCAAACCAGATACCCCTGAAGAAAAAGCATGTTATAGGCTTATATCAGACTTGGATCATGTAGCTGGTCAGGTCAAAGGTTCAATTACTAACAAGAAATACATGCGAAATGAGATTTGGTCTCTGATATCCTATATTGGTGCTCCGACTTGGTTTATCACTTTTGCACCTGCAGACATCAATCACCCACTATGCTTATATTATGCTGACAACAAAGAAATGTTTTGTCCTAAACTACGTCTACCCCAGGATTGTTACAAACTAATCGCAAATAATCCAGTTGCTGGAGCCCGCTTCTTTCACTTTACTACTGAAATGTTCATCAAACATATATTAGGAATAAATGAATCTCATCCTGGCCTATATGGAAACACATCAGGTTATTATGCAACGGTAGAGGAACAAGGACGTCTTACCTTGCATCTTCATATGCTGTTGTGGATAAAGGGATGCCTTACACCTCAGGAAATACGTGACAAAATTATGGGTGAAAATTCTGACTTTCAGAAAAGATTAGTGGAATACTTGGAAAGTTTGTGTGTAGGACAATTCATGACAGGTTCTAAAGATGAGGTATCACAGAAAATGGAACAGACAATGTCGAAGCCTGAATATCAACCACCGACATGTGTCCTACCAGATCCACCATCATATAATTGTTTCATGAATTGTCAATATCATGACAAAAGATCAACATGGTGGCAAAGGTTTCAAGATGTTGTAGATGATCTTTTATTGCAATTAAATGTACATAACAGGCATGACGGCAAAAAAAAGCCATATTGTCTTAATTCGAAAGGTGAATGTAAACAACAATTTCCCCATGATATCTTTCAACAAACCTTTGTAGAACCTAACACTGGTGCTCTCAACCTCAAACATGGTGAACCTTGGATGAACACGGTGACACCTGAAGTTACTTATATGCTACGATGCAATTCTGATGTGACCAGCTTATTATCAAATACTGCTATAAAGGCCATAGTTGCATACATAACAGATTATATTACAAAATTCTCCTTGAAGACCTATAGCATTTTTGAAGTGATAAAAAGTATTTTTGATAAGAATTCCGAAATGATTGGTGGCGACCTGAAAAGAAAAGACAAAGTCAGAAAACTGTTTACACAAATAGTCAATTCACTCACCTCCAAAATGGAAATTGGTGCTCCAATGGCTTCATTATATGTCCTTGGAAATCCTGATCACTACACCAGTCATAAATTCGTGCCATTCTTTTGGAGATCTTATGTTAAAGAGGTTATCAGTGCATGGTCTGATGAAGAAATTGCTAATATATGTGAAGACCAAAATAATGCACAAAAGGTTGTTATTGGTAAGAATAATGGTGCATACAATGGACTTTCCAAAGTAAATAATTATATGTTCAGACCAGCCTTGTATGATAATGTATCACTATATGACTGGATACGTCTTGCCACTATGGAACCAAATAAAAGATGCACCAAAACAAAAAGCAAAAGGGCCAGAAAAGACCCCATGCAAAACCATATTTTGGACAATCTAGGCTGTGATGATTTTTCTGACTCTTTCACTGAATCTACTAATGTTGATGACTCCAGTGATGACAACTTGTCTGATGTCATTGATAATGATATACTCATGGAGATAGATGAAATTCCAAAACCTGATGGTTTGAATAGAAATGCAGGCACAGAAATAGCTGATAAAACAAATGAAGGTGATGTTAATAAATTGACAAAAAATGAAAATGATTATACTTTACATCCCAATCATCCACAATATCTCACCCACCATGCCAAAATGAAAGGAAATGATCCTTTCATAGTTCCTAATTTTATTCCAAACACTTTGCCAAGGGCTGACCATGGTGATCGAGAATATTATTGCTGTACAATGTTAACATTTTTCAAGCCATGGAGAAGTGGCAAGGAACTCAAATGTAAATTACAAACATGGGATAATGCTTTCATAGACCATGAGTTTTCTAAAAGAAAGCTGGAGATCATGAAATACTTTGGTTTACAATATGAGTGTCTAGATGCAAGAGATGATTTCTCTGCTAAACGTCGAAAGAATAATACTGAAGATATAAGGTATTCATGGGCAACTTCAAACAATCTTGATGAACTGGATGACATGCACAATGCTGAATTAGCCATTAATGGTGATGACTTCAACAATAATATTGGTGAAGACAATAATGACACAGAAATACTTCTGAAACTTGGCCATAAAGGACAAAAGAGGAAGGATCAAATGCTAATAGCTGAAAGAACTTTGAAAAGGTCAGGGTGGCTGGATGATTGTATTGATGGTACCCCAGATTGATACCTATAGAACCACCTGTAGTACAATCAGCAAAATTGTGGAGAACTGCAGTCCTTGCAAAGAAAAAGGAAATCATCGATGACAGAAATAAAAATTTACCAACAAAAACAGCAACCATAGATAAATTGGGAAATTTTCAATATAATAATGTCAAGATAGTGGATGCAGCATACATCAACCATATGTTTATTCCTGCAAACAGAGCTGATCGTCATCTTATTGATGTAACTATCAATGATTACAAGTTGAACACTGACCAAAAGAGAGCATTTCATATCATTGCCAATCACTCTACCTTGATTAACAGTTCTGATAAGCTATGCATGTATCTTGGTGGGAGGGCAGGCACAGGGAAATCACAAGTCATCAAAGCAATAACTAGTTTCTTTGGTAAACACAACGAAAATCATCGGTTTGTGGTTCTTGCACCAACTGGTGGTGCTGCTGCCCTTGTAAATGGATCTACATATCACTCCATTCTGGGAATTAATCAGGGAGGATCATCTCATTCCCTTGTACAAGTCCATGCCAATCTTGATGGTGTGGATTACATTTTCATTGATGAGGTGTCAATGTTATCTTGCAGAGATATGTATAAAATCAGTGCTCAGTGTGCAAAAGCATGTGGTGTTTATGATGAACCCTTTGGTGGCATTAATATGATATTTGCAGGAGATTTTGGCCAACTTCCACCAGCTATGAGTGGTGCTCCTTTATACTCCGGAACCGTTGGTGTCCAAATAAATTCCAGTCAAACTATACCAAATCAGGAAGCTGCTATAGGCAAAGCTCTTTGGCATCAGATTACAATGGTTGTTATATTACGTGAAAATATGAGACAAACCAATCAGTCAAAAGAAGATGTCCAACTGAGACAGGTGTTGGAAAACATGAGATACAAAGCATGTACTCAAGAAGATATTGCATTTCTTTGTACCCGCATCGCAGGAAAAGGTCCAAATGATCCAAATTAGCCCAAAAGAAATTCAGGAATGTATCAGTTGTAACTGCATTGAATGCACAAAAAGACAAAATCAATGAACTTGGTATTCAACGTTTTGCTGCTGAAAATAAAAGACCAATAACATCATTCTATTCCATAGACAGATGGAATGACCCTACTAGTTCCAATAGCAAAAGAAAATCTCATCACATGTCAACAATTTTGGATCCTATTCAACACACAAAGATATTGGAACCTTCACTCCAAAAGCTACTTTGGAGCCAACCACATGCATCATCCTCTGATCATATACCAGGAAGATTGGACTTATGTGTAGGCATGCCTGTGATGCTGAGAAACAATGATGTGACGGAGTGCTGCATTACCAAAGGAGCAGAGGGCATGGTTGTGGGTTGGCAGAGTGCAATAGGTCCAGAACAACAAACTGTACTGGACACTTTATTTGTCAGATTATTGAATCCTCCAAAAGAAATTAACATAGAAGGACTTCCTGAAAATGTGGTGCCGATTACAAAACATGTCACTTCCACCATGTGCTCATTACCCAATGATGATGTGATATCTTTGTCAAGAGAACAAGTGTTGGTACTACCTAATTTTGCAATGACTGATTATGCATGTCAAGGACGTACTCGTCCTAACAATGTGGTCGACCTCAGTAGTTGTAGAAACCACCAATCCTATTATACTTGCTTATCAAGAAGTGCTTCTGCAGCAGGAACTATCATCATGCAAGGCTTTGATCCTAAAGTAATTACTGGGGGTGCTTCTGGGTATCTCAGGCAAGAATTCAGAGAATTAGAACTGCTTGATGAGATTACCAAACTGAAATATCAAGGACTCTTACCAGACCATGTCAAGGGAGATCAGCGAAATTCTATCATTGATCAATTTAGAAAATGGAAAGGAAAGTCATATGTTCCAAAAAACATTGATCATGCTATTGCATGGAAAGCCATGGAGCAACTAAACCAATACACAGCACAGCCCTCTCCATGGCAATTAATTAAACCTATGAACAAAAATGAAAAGGCAGATTTCAGAAACCTCAACTTTGTTCCTGCAAAAGGAACTGTTCCAGTCACTGTTGCTCATAAAAATTCCACAGCCAATGTATTGCAAAATAAAAAACGAAAATTAGAACAACTTGTAAGTTCATCTTCCATAGTGAAAAAAAGACAAAAAACAAGTACTATTGAATTAAATGAACCAAAAGGGTTTATATGGGATGCGCAAGATTGGAGCTGTGCTTATGATTCACTCTTTACAATACTACTAGCAATATGGAATGAAGATCCATCAAGTTGGAACAAAAGATTCAATAGCATCAATGAAATATTAAAGATTTTGACCTTAGGATTCAAACGATCAAAGAATAACAGAACAGATTTAGAAACAGTTAGAAATACAATCAGACATTTATTGCATCAAGATAAACCCGAAATATTTCCTTATGGTCAAGTTGGTATTGCCATAAGTGATTTGGCTCATTATATAATGAAAGCAAATGAACCAATGACTTCAACTTGTCTGAAATGTATGAATTGTGAAAACATAACCATTCTGGAAAATGATAGATGTGATGCCATCTTTCACTGTTCATATTCATTTTCTGGAACAATCTCAGCATGTCTTGCTCAAATTATAGTTAATAGACAATGGCACAGATGTCAATTATGTTGGGGAAATATTACTAAATTTTTTGCATTTAACAAAATTCCACCTCTAATCATGTTTACAGTTGACTCTATTGAGAATTTAATAATTAGCCAAGCTATAAACTTGTCAATTGATGACATATCCACTGCTTACACATTGAGAGGAATTGTGTACTTTGGTAATATACATTTTACTGCATGCATATTCGTCAATAGGATAGTATGGTTTCATGATGGTATGTCAACAAGATCATTTTGCATTAATGAAGGCGATATAGATGACTTTTCAAATATTGATTTATTGTCATGTAATGGTAATAATGCTGTACTTTTTATATATGCTCAATTTTAATATTTGTTCTCATTGCTAAAAAGAAAAAGGGACGAGTAACCTGCCATGCAAAGCAATGGCCCACACCCATCCCCTTAACCAGTGGGCCAATGACAGGTGCCAACAGTGGCACCAAACAGCCAAATGGTCACCAAACATGCCAGCTCAACCCCAACCCACCTCGCAATCAGCGCCGCCATGTCAATCGACATTGGCACCGCGTTTGCGAGGTGGAGATATTACCCAGGAGACGAGGAGGAGACGAGGAGGAGCCCCACACACCTCACCTTGCGAAGATACAGCATGACGTCAATTGACATTGGTGCTATGTTTGTGAGGTAATGGGTGGTGGGGCACCTCTGGCACAAACCCGTGGGTAACCTGTGGGTTACCCATACCCATGGCCACGGGTATGGGTTTCCACGGGTATGGGTATGGGTAGCTGTGGAATACCCATGGGTTACCCATGCCAATCACTATGTGTGCCAGCCAAAGGTACATAATGTACTCACAATATATACCACATGACGGTTGCATCCTAATAGGATCTTGATAGGTATCCCAAAGATCGGAGCTGATCTCACTAGGCAACCTGAATCAAATAAAAAGGCATCAGAACTTGTACACCATGACAAGGCAATCACTTTCAAGGATCCATCGTATGAATATGGTGATGCATGTTGTGAAGATGGCACTCTGAAGGATGCAAGTGAAATGGAGTGGTTAAACTCACCATCCAACATCCAGAAATCCAAAAAACATGACATGTTTGAGTTGAGTGATTCAGAATCTGAAGCCGAAGTGCCAAAGGCAAAGGTGAGATGCCATTTTTTCGAGATCTTGGTGGTCATTGCTGATGCCTGTGCTATGGATAGCGAGTGAAGCATCCTCTGTGCATTGATTCTGATAATGAATTGATGCAAAGAGGACCAGCTGGCAAGAATGTTACGGATTGCTTCTGCAGCGGGCTCCAGCAACAATCAATTTAACTGGGAGGCAGTTTCCAGAGGAGAGAAGAGCAGTTTTCATTGTTGCGTACAGCTAAGACAACACTGCCAAGAGGGGGGGGTCAAGGTCTAATGTCATTGCGAGCCATGGGGGTTACCCAAAACAAGATGAGTCTGCCCCGAGAACCAGACTAAATGTAAGGAAAAGAAAGAAGAAAAAGTCCGAACCAACAACAAGAACAGTATATATAGTGACTGGTCTTGAGGGGAGGTAAATAGGAATGCAACCATGAAGCTACAACATGTCCAACTATACCATGTGTTCACCATGAGACAGACATGAGGCGTCCTCATATCAATGTTCTTGCGATCCAACTGGAGGCCCAGGTGTCATTGAGGATAGAAGAGGTCCGGATGACTCGGATGATTTGTCATTGGATCATGTGATGTGCAGAATTGCCTATTCGGGGTCTACACTTGCTGTATTGGGCAAGTGCACAGTCTGGCAAGTGCAATGCACAGTTGGGTTGAAGAGGGGTATTGTCTGGTGTGGGATTGGTGAAGGGAGTGTCTTGTGGTAGTGTGGATACAGCAGCAAGGTTGGTATGAAATAAAATGTATGGAGGAAAAACCAACTAGGACAGTGGGCTAGTCGAGGTCAGACATGCGAACAGTATAAGCTGTACTGGATGACGATGTCTGTGTCAATGACGTATCGAGGGGTGATGTCTTGTCCTGTCTGTGGAACAATGCGTTCCACCTGATGTTGGTATTTGTTTAAGAAAGGGTATTGTTGTAAACGAGTGTGGGAGGTATCAAGGTTATGGATGGAAAAGGATAAATAAATGTGGGTCCAGGTTTTGAGTCATGTCACAGGTGACAAGCTGTGGGAACAAGTCGTTGGGTACTGCAATGAAGCGATGTCATGTGAACAATATGCGATAGGGGTTGGTTCACTGTTTGGGAAGTTGTATGGTCTGTGGTCAAAGTCCAAAAGAATGTGCTTTGGTGATGATTGGATTGGAAGGACCAGTGAAATGTCTTTTGATCAAGGATTGTTCAGGGCATGTGTGCAGGTGAGGAATGTCATCGGATAATCAGGGAGGATAACGGTAGGCACGGAATACGAAAGTGGAAACCATCTATCCGAGAATGGCAATTGTCAATTATGTGGTGAGATATTGTTGAGGTGGAAGTCAGAAGTATCAATGGCAGAAGGGTTTCGGTGCCAATGCCAAAGACAGATCATAACAAAGTAGAAACCAATAAGGAAGGTGATGGTGGTGCTGCCAATGAAGATTATGGTAATTAGCTGTGTCGGGAGTACAGCCATTGTAAATCGGTTTGTCGTGGGATGAAGTTAACAATATGTCAGGGCGAGGGAAAAGACAATAGCAATGATGTTCATCAGCAAGGAGACTATTCGGGTACAGCAAGATAATGTGGGGATGTGTCCATGGTCGGTCTGGATTGTTCTAGAAAAAAGGAAGAAAAGAGAACAAGGACAAGAATAAACAACAATGTCCAAAAGAAGATAAAAGGGAAAGGCGAACGAAAAAGGAAGGTGTGGTAAAGTGGAATCGTCATGGTGGGGCCACGGAATCGGAATCAGAGTTGCGGAGTTGTAAAATGTAATAAAGAAGCGGGTCAAAAGTGGATCCAGGTCAAGCCAACAAAATCATGACACACCCAAAGCCCATGACAGCAACAGTGACAATGAAATGAACAGTGAAGCTGATGAGAAGATGCAGAGCAGTGATGAGAAGATGCAGAGCAGTGAGGAGAAGGTGTGTACTGTGTACGTGAATTGTTATGTACTGGCACTGACATGGCCATCAAGGCTGCACGTATCAAAGCCTCAACCAATGACCTTTGGCTCTGTGGTAAGGCCACCCAAGGTTCCCATCCCTTCATGAAGAAGAAAGTGGACAGTGGGTATTGCAGATTTTGCCTGTAAGCATTGTTAGCTACATTTCTAACCATGATTCCTAACATCTACATTGTAGCAAGGAGAAAAACTTGAAGACTGCGGCATTCTTGGTTGGCAACGTTACCACAAGGTGACGACACCTTCTGAGGTATGATGCGTCTCCTTTTCTCATTCTTTGTGATATAATGTAGCTATTAGGTGCCATCTCGACGACTACTGGGATATGTGCACCAAGAATGGCATCAACCCACCAATGCCATTGAATTGGGTCTGCCCATGTAATTGGGTTCCACCAGGTGAATGCAGTCTCGAGAATTCATCAGTAAAGCTGGTATTCCCTTGCCCGAGTGTTTCTGAATGTTTTTATAGCATGTCTCAACCTCAACATGATTGAAGACTACACACAGAAGCTGAAAAAACCAGTGCCAGTTCCTCGTGTTGACAAGGCTGGAATCCAGGAGCATCTACTTGCAATTGTTATGACCTGCGACTTGGTATGTTTTTCATTGTGTTTGAGTGAATTTTGACCCTAACTCTGACTTCTTTGTAGCCCTTTCGCTTTGTTGAGCATCTAGCTGTTCGTGGTTTCATTACATACCTCAACCATACTCTACACGACAATGACATCCCCAAAAAGTCGGTTCTCGCTGGTGCAGTCAATGTGAAGGTGGTGTACTTAGAGGAGCTGACACTCAAGATCATTGACGTATGTATGACACTCTTGAACTATGCTTGTACTAACCCATTATGGCAACAGCAGCTCCAATCAAAGGTCTCCATCATTTGAAATGATGGAGACCTTTGATTGGAGCTGCTGTTGCCATAATGGGTTAGTACAAGCATAGTTCAAGAGTGTCATACATACGTCAATGATCTTGAGTGTCAGCTCCTCTAAGTACACCACCTTCACATTGACTGCACCAGCGAGAACCGACTTTTTGGGGATGTCATTGTCGTGTAGAGTATGGTTGAGGTATGTAATTAGGGTTGACCACGGGTGTGGTACGGGTTGGGTTTGCCAATACCGTACCCGCACCCGTGAAGACCGTACCCGTGACGGGTAGCACCCGCCACGAACTGTACGACCCGCGGGTGCTACAGGTCCGTGGTGGGAGCTCGTTCTGTCCTGGTCATTGTCGACCTCGCGAATGCCTCGCCATGTCAATTGACATGCGGCTGACGCGGTTCACGAGGTCATTTGAGGGGGGGTCATGGTTCTGTCAACATTGTTGACAGTCCCCATGGCCCTTCATCCCCTGGCCCATCCTTGTCCCACGTTGCGTCGTTGCCGACCTTGTCACCGTTGGCCAATCGGCTGGTGTCGTTGTGGCCGTCGTAGCCCCGGCCGTCATTGTCCTGGCCGTCGTCGTCCCGGCTGTCATGGTCCTGGCCGTCGTCGTCCCGGCCGCCATCGTTGTGGCCATCGTCGTCTTGGCCATCATTGTTCTGGCTGTCGTCATCATGGTCGTCGTCCATTGTCGTCCTGGCCCTGGCCCTCGTCGTCATAATCCCGGGCCCTCGTCGTCCACGTCCACCTCATCCTATCCGCGTCGTCGTCCCCATCACCGTCACCATCCTTGCTATGGTATTCCATGTCGTTTGCGTTGCCATGTCGTTGGCGTTGCCACGGGCTGCTTGACTGCTGCCGCCGTCTTCGCATACACGTTGGCCCGCGTTTCGATACCGTTAGGCCGCAGGCTCGCACTTGTGACTTCTTGGCAGCGGCGTCGTGGCTTTGAGCTGGTGTTGGTGCCCGATTGGCTGGGCGTTGGTGCCGGCGTTGTGGGATCGCGGTCTGGGACGCGTTTAGACGCGTCCTCTTGCAGGCGTGGGGTTTTGGGTTGGGGTTTTCGTGGTGGTATGGTAATTCAATATTATCTAAGAAAAGATAGTCAGTTTAATGTCAAATACAAAAGAAATGTACCTGAGGGCACGTAGCCCTGTTGTTGTCACCAACCCGTCGAAAACCGCGGTGTCGCGGGTATGGGTCACGGTTTGGTTGCGGGTGCCAAATTTGGCAACCGTACCCGTACCCGCGCCACCCATGACCTAAAAACCGTGGGTAAACCCATACCCGTGGTCAACCTTAATCATTTGGGATGGATGGTCCACTCGCAAACAATGACCCTACACGTCTAGGGTTGACCATGGGTTCGTGACAGGTCGGCATGGCCAACACTGCACCCGTACCCACTGAACCTGCACCCATAATGGGTACAACCCATACCCGTCCATTCTGACCCTCGGTCCCCCGGTCCCCCATACCTGTCTGTCCAAACCCATGGTCCCCTGGTTTTTTTGGAGCCAGGGTGTGCCCAAAGTCGTCGCAAACACCCAGCACATGTCAATTGACGTGGCCGGTTTGTTTTGTGACAGCTCTGCAGCCCTCAGCCTCTTGATGCACCTGCAAACTTCCACTGTCCTTGCCGGAACAGCCTGGCCACTGGGCCAGAGCCGACGTCGACGACATTGGTGTTGGGTCATCATCGTGTTAACAGCGTTGTCGTCGTTGTCACATTGTGTCATCATCATGTTGTGTCATCGTGTTGTGTCATCATTGTCATTGCATTGTATCATCATTGCGTTGTGTCATCGTCATCATTGCATTGTGTCATCGTCATTTAGCAAAGACAACCAATGAAACTAAATAAAAATAATAAAGTAGCAAGATTAGCAGGAGCCAGTTTAATGAGATGATGATAATTGACGTACCTGACAGCCAGAGGGTGGGCGCACCACCTCACTGGCTGTTTTCCTGGCCATGCATAAACTTGTTGTTGTTGTTGTTGTTGTTGTTGTTGTTGTTGTTGTTGTTGTTGTTGTTGTAGTTGTTGTTGCTGTTGTTTTGTGTTCATAGTTGTTGTTGTTGTTGTTGTCACAGTCGTTGTTGGTCGTTGTTGTAGTTGTCGTCGTGTGTTGACATACCCATGAAAACTGCGACACCATGGGTACAGGTGACGGTATGGTCATGGGTGATGAAACCAAACACCCTACCCGTACCCGCACAACCCGTTTTGGTAATACCGCAGGTTGACCCAAACCCATGGTCAACCCTATACATGTTGTTCAGCATCTCATTCATCAACTTGCCACCTGGCAACAATACTCAATGGGAACTCAAAAACCATTTACTCAAATTCAACTCACCAGTTGGTCAGCACACCAGGGAATTAATTGGGAAGGACCTACTCAGTACGATGCACAAGTTTCATCTTGAAACGAAGGTGTGTACTTTTATGATGGTCGTATGTCTTCTGATTTAATCTGTAGTTGGGTTGGATGGTTGGCAATGGTGTGAGTGCCAACGATGTGGCCGTATGAACTGTGTGTGTGCAGAACTTGATCCAAAGAAGAAGCGACTCAAAGCGAAGCAAGTTTGTGTGCTGTAAGTTTTATCCTGAGCACGAAAATCAGATACTCACCGATGTTTGGCATTGCAGGTGCATAGATTATTCTATGCACCGTGCAGCTTATCATTTCATCAAAGCCCTCGGAGTACCATCAGTGACAAAGCACAAGACAACTCAAAAGGGGAAAAACAGAGATCATGCTGCAGAGGATACCCACTCAGATGCTTCGGACGATGACGACGATGACGCAGACGGTGAAGATGATGATGGGGACATCAATGTTTCCATGGAGATTGAGGCAGATGCTGATGATGTTGAGGCCATGGCTGCGACCACCATTGTTGATTATGATCCCGGAGACACACTAGGGAAGGCAATGGCATTCGTTAACCAAGTGTGAATGTCAAGCGAAGGAGTTTGAGAATACCTCATCCACACTTGTATCGTTGAAAACGTCAACCCCATTCAGCTTCTTTTGGGTTCAAATGCGATGGGGCAGCCTGTCTAATTGTTTAGAGTCGTTGCTCTCTATTCAAAAGGTATGTCCACACATTTGCTCATAAATATTTGATACTGACATGTGAACAAGGCTATTGACTACTTGTGCCTCATGGCCGATGCCAACAACGACCTTCCACCTCTCAAGAACAAGTCTTGGCTAGAGTTTCACATGACTGCACCTGAATGGAAACTCATTAGCCTTACACATGATTGCTTGAAGGTGAGGTTTTGCTTTATTACGCGTTTAATTCACCATTTCATGGCTATTGTAGGTTGTTGCTGCACATCACAACAAACTTTCCAATGAGATGTTTGCAACATGTACCAGGGTGTTGCCAATGCTTGAATTGCTCATGTCTGAATCACTTCAGTCAACCACCTAGCCCCAACTAACTAGATGTAACACAACTCTGTAGGTGTTCCATCTAAGTGTTCATATAACCATGGTACTCCCAAGGACAATTTATTGCCCCAGGGACATTCTGACTGTAGGCAAGCATAGGGTTATATTTTTATCCCTAGGGACAATTTCCAAAGAAGACCAAGGGATGATTTTGACAAAGGATCATGGCCTGAAATATCATCCCATGGGACATATTATAATACCATCAGGGAGAATATATATTTTCCTGGGATATATTCTCAACCAGGTGTTGCCTCAGCTCAAGCTGATGTTTTTTGAAAAATGGCTATAACATTGTAAATAAAATAGGTAAAATTATGAAAATATTTGTGTGCATAGATTAAAAGGCCTAGGGACTGTAATTCCATCCCTTGGGATATTTATTTTGTCCCTTGGGATATTTATTTCATCCCTTGGGATATTTATTTTATCCCTTGGGCTATTTACTTTATCCCTGGGGATATTTATTCCGTCCCTTGGGATATTTATTTCATCCCTTGGGCTATTTACTTTATCTCTGGGGATATTTGTTTTATCCCTTGGGATATTTATTTTATCCCTTGGGACATTTATTTTATCCCTTGGGATATTTATTTTACCTGAGAAAAGCCCATGGGACATATAGAATATCTCATGGGATACTTATCTTGTCTAGAAAACAGCCCATGGGATACTTATCTTGTCTTAGAAAACAGCCCATGGGACATAGAACATCCCTTGGGATACTTTCACTATTACAGAAACAGCCCATGGGACATGAAAAATATTGCTGGGGATATTTACGTTAACCAAGAAAAAGCCCATGGAACACATAAAATATCCCTTGGGATATTTACTTTACCCACAAAAAAGCCCATGGGACATATAAAATATCCCTTGGAATATTTACTTTACTCAAAAAAGCTCCAATCTACAGCCTGAGGCTGGTGGGACTGCCTGCTTGCTCAGCATCTGCCAAGTCACACAATAATAATCATAGCAATATAATTTTAATTTACCAACCACTCAAAATAGATATAGCAAATTAAATAATTATTTTACCTAAATACATGGTATTCTAATTTATCAGGGGAGAGACAGGGAGGTGGAGGAGAGGAGAGGAGAGGGGGGAATGGCAGGGGGAATGGGGGTGAGCAGGGGGAGAAGGGGCAGGAGGTGGATGGGAGGTGGGGATGGTGGATGGACAGCACATAGGCAGGGGGAGAAGGGGTAGGAGACAGCCAGGGGGAGGAGGGAGGAGGGGGAGGGGAAAGGAGGGAAAGGACCAACAATACATACCGGTGTTCTCCTGGTGTCCACGCCCCTCCGTGTCCTCGCCCTTGTCCTCGTCCTCGTCCTCGTCGTCCCTGCTGCCGTCGTCCCGTTCCCCATCCCGGTCGTTCTCGTTTCCGTCGTCCGTGGTTCCCGTCCGCCCGCTGTCCTCGTCTTCGTTTTCTCGTCCGTGTCGTGGTTCCTGTTCCCGTTGCCGTCGTCTTCCCCTTTCGCGCCATGGTCACGTTCGTTCGTTTACCCCGTCATCCTCATTCCCATTGTCCTCGTTCTTGCTGTCATAGTGAGCCTGGGTTGTCCCCGTTCTCGGCTGCGTACCGTCTCCTTGTCGCCTGCATGCGCGTCTGCTTGTTGCTGTTGCCGCGTTCGCGTTCGTTTGGCACAAGGGTGAGGGAAAAAAACCTACAAGTGTGTTTAAGTAGTCAGTAGAATGAAGAAAAAAGATAAAGAATAATTACCTGGGGTGCTCTGGCGTCCGCACCCGTTGTCGCGTCATTGTTGAAAACGAAGTCTTGTTGAACTCGCGCACGAGAATTTCAACCGGGATTTTCCGATATCCCAAACGGGGTCAAGTTGCCATATAGGGAAGGGTGGCTGGATTTTCTTATTATTATTACATGTACTACAGCACCTAAATGGCCAGGGCAAGACCCTGAAGAGATTTAAGTATGCTATACCTACCCCACAGGGAGTTTTTGTATTTTATTTCATTTTATATGGGGAGATATTCACAATGCATTCTATGCCTCTGCCAAAAATGGACCCTTAAACACCTAACTTTGCGACTACAGGTCTGAAAAATCTAAAATTAATTCTAGGGGTACTAGGGAAGGTGTACATTGTGTTCCAGACAAGTGCCTGGTAGTTGGTTGTGTAGGGAATGTGTTGTAGCCAAAATATTATGAACTTGTCACTCACATTCGATTCATGATTATACGGACTTTTGATTGTCTAGCCACAAT
>OY744464.1:7537978-7594341 GCA_963556145.1 Hygrocybe punicea
GAACACAATGTACACCTTCCCTAGTACCCCTAGAATTAATTTTAGATTTTTCAGACCTGTAGTCGCAAAGTTAGGTGTTTAAGGGTCCATTTTTGGCAGAGGCATAGAATGCATTGTGAATATCTCCCCATATAAAATGAAATAAAATACAAAAACTCCCTGTGGGGTAGGTATAGCATACTTAAATCTCTTCAGGGTCTTGCCCTGGCCATTTAGGTGCTGTAGTACATGTAATAATAATAAGAAAATCCAGCCACCCTTCCCTATATGGCAACTTGACCCCGTTTGGGATATCGGAAAATCCCGGTTGAAATTCTCGTGCGCGAGTTCAACAAGACTTCGTTTTCAACAATGACGCGACAACGGGTGCGGACGCCAGAGCACCCCAGGTAATTATTCTTTATCTTTTTTCTTCATTCTACTGACTACTTAAACACACTTGTAGGTTTTTTTTCCCTCACCCTTGTGCCAAACGAACGCGAACGCGGCAACAGCAACAAGCAGACGCGCATGCAGGCGACAAGGAGACGGTACGCAGCCGAGAACGGGGACAACCCAGGCTCACTATTGACAGCAAGAACGAGGACAATGGGAATGAGGATGACGGGGTAAACGAACGAACGTGACCATGGCGCGAAAGGGGAAGACGACGGCAACGGGAACAGGAACCACGACACGGACGAGAAAACGAAGACGAGGACAGCGGGCGGACGGGAACCACGGACGACGGAAACGAGAACGACCGGGATGGGGAACGGGACGACGGCAGCAGGGACGACGAGGACGAGGACGAGGACAAGGGCGAGGACACGGAGGGGCGTGGACACCAGGAGAACACCGGTATGTATTGTTGGTCCTTTCCCTCCTTTCCCCTCCCCCTCCTCCCTCCTCCCCCTGGCTGTCTCCTACCCCTTCTCCCCCTGCCTATGTGCTGTCCATCCACCATCCCCACCTCCCATCCACCTCCTGCCCCTTCTCCCCCTGCTCACCCCCATTCCCCCTGCCATTCCCCCCTCTCCTCTCCTCTCCTCCACCTCCCTGTCTCTCCCCTGATAAATTAGAATACCATGTATTTAGGTAAAATAATTATTTAATTTGCTATATCTATTTGAGTGGTTGGTAAATTAAAATTATATTGCTATGATTATTATTGTGTGACTTGGCAGATGCTGAGCAAGCAGGCAGTCCCACCAGCCTCAGGCTGTAGATTGGAGCTTTTTTGAGTAAAGTAAATATTCCAAGGGATATTTTATATGTCCCATGGGCTTTTTTGTGGGTAAAGTAAATATCCCAAGGGATATTTTATGTGTTCCATGGGCTTTTTCTTGGTTAACGTAAATATCCCCAGCAATATTTTTCATGTCCCATGGGCTGTTTCTGTAATAGTGAAAGTATCCCAAGGGATGTTCTATGTCCCATGGGCTGTTTTCTAAGACAAGATAAGTATCCCATGGGCTGTTTTCTAGACAAGATAAGTATCCCATGAGATATTCTATATGTCCCATGGGCTTTTCTCAGGTAAAATAAATATCCCAAGGGATAAAATAAATGTCCCAAGGGATAAAATAAATATCCCAAGGGATAAAACAAATATCCCCAGAGATAAAGTAAATAGCCCAAGGGATGAAATAAATATCCCAAGGGACGGAATAAATATCCCCAGGGATAAAGTAAATAGCCCAAGGGATAAAATAAATATCCCAAGGGATGAAATAAATATCCCAAGGGACAAAATAAATATCCCAAGGGATGGAATTACAGTCCCTAGGCCTTTTAATCTATGCACACAAATATTTTCATAATTTTACCTATTTTATTTACAATGTTATAGCCATTTTTCAAAAAACATCAGCTTGAGCTGAGGCAACACCTGGTTGAGAATATATCCCAGGAAAATATATATTCTCCCTGATGGTATTATAATATGTCCCATGGGATGATATTTCAGGCCATGATCCTTTGTCAAAATCATCCCTTGGTCTTCTTTGGAAATTGTCCCTAGGGATAAAAATATAACCCTATGCTTGCCTACAGTCAGAATGTCCCTGGGGCAATAAATTGTCCTTGGGAGTACCATGGTTATATGAACACTTAGATGGAACACCTACAGAGTTGTGTTACATCTAGTTAGTTGGGGCTAGGTGGTTGACTGAAGTGGTCTGAATGGGAAGATCACCTTGATCAAGAAGCATATCAACCGGTTCACAATGCGCTTAGAGCCGGCATAAATTTATTGATGAAGTACTACCACTGGGCTGATGACACAAACGTCTGTTTCATTGCCCACGGTACATTCTCTAGTTCATATCAAGTCTCAGGTCTGACACTGTTTATTAGTCCTTGACCCTGTACTCAAGCTTGATTACCTCAATACTGCATGGGATCAGCAGTATCTGGACGTTGGAATGGAACAGTTTAAGTCTCAGGTAGGTTCATTATTGTGTCGCCTGATGTGGCTGACATGTTTTCTCAGTTCCTCGTCTACAAAGCAAGACATGAAGCATCTCAGAAGAAATCTTCTGCAAGCATGTTGGCATCCACACCGACAGGTATGGTATTGTGCCTGATAATATTTCACAAACTGATGTCATCTTTAGCTCTGTCCTCAATGGATTCATGGATGGAATCTCTAATTAAGAAAAAGCAGAAGAACATGGCCCACTCTATGCTTCCTTCACAAACAGTTCCGGAGAATCTAGATATATTTGAGGAGCTGCACCGCTATCTTAGGCAAACGCGGCTGAGACGAGAAGAGTGCCCAAATCCTATTCCATGGTGGGGGGTAAGTAGTACTGTCTTTATTGTGTTTAGAGAGTCTAACATTTATGTTAGCATCAACTTGAATACCCGGTCCTTTGGTCAATGGCCCATGACTATTTGGCAGTTCCAGCAACAACCTGCATCGCTGAGCGCTCATTTTCACTCTCAGCACGACCAGATGATCTGCGACGACGACAAATCAAGAAAGCCAAGTTTGGTGGTCTTCAGAAGCTCCGTGCTGGGTACTTGGATGGGAGGCTAAGTGTAGAGGGTGAGGTTATGAAGAAATACATTGGAGATTTTAATTTTGATGATGAAGAATACTTGGATTAGTAGTAGTACTGACTATGAATATGGTTTTTGAACTTTTTGAGAAGAAGACCAGGGCTGGCCCTGACCCAGCCCTGATCTGGGGCCAGGGCCACTCAAAGGTGGACTGGATCTCAAGGGCCTGGACTGACCCCTGGACAGGCTAAGTTGACATGAAGGGCAGTATGTGGGGGAGATCAATAAAATGTGCTAAAAAAAACTGTCAGCACATTTATATGGTCAGTGGGGACAAACCAGCAAAGACAGATGAATCCACCTTGCAATAATTGTTTCTGGCCTTGCATCTCAACATCCACCTGCACAAAATGGCCATAAGACTCCATGACATGGAATGAATGCTGCGAGATGTAATAAAAATGACACAGACACCAAGATGGTTGAAGCAAAGAGATGCCACAATAAACCTCTGGAAAAGGGCTGGTGTCCATGGCTACAATTACACCCACAAAATAAACTTATATTATAGTCACTGGCTTCGTGTATGTGTATATACAATGGTGTATGGTGCACCACAACTTTGAGAATAGTGACACAGGACTATGTAGCAAAGAATACAAGAATATGGTCAGATTTGCATAGAGAAGCATATGAAATTTGAACAATCAACAGGCAATTACAAAGTAGCCAATGTGAGGCTTGTAGAAGCAATGCATAAGAAAAACCTTGAAAGCAAAATATCAGACATCAGCAACAGGATGGAGAAGATGTGAAGCACACAAAATACAAAATGATGGCAGTTGCCACCCCAGCAGTGCCACTGACAATATCCATGAGGAAAACCTTGAAAGCACAAGAGTGGACATCAACAACTGCATGCTGGAGAAGACATGGGACAATACAAAGCACAAAATGCCACCCCAGCAGTGCTACTGACAGTATCCATGAGAAAAATCTTAAAAGCAAAGGAGCGGACATCAACAACAGGATGCCAGAGAAGTAGGACAATATGAAGTGCACCAAATACAAAATAATGACAATTGCCACCCAGTGCCACTGACAATGTGTCCATGAGATAAACCTTGAAAGCAAAAGAGTGGACATTAACAACAGGACACATGGGACAACACAAAGCACACAAAATGGCAATGATCACCAACATGACCCCAGTGGCACCACTGAAAGTTAGCCAAAGAATACTGAAGTCACTGGTTAAAATTGTCAATTTACAGAAGCCAATGACAAGAGAAATTTGCGGGAAAACTTGGAGCTCATACTATCCCCGGCACAAAAGTGAAAAATATCAAGATGATACAGCATTTCATGAAGGCAGAGCTTATGGGCAAAGCCCAAGAGGCTAAATAATAGACTCAGATCCCACTAAAATTCCCTCATGAATCATCAAATCAAGCTTCCACAAAAGCAATGGACCAACATTACAATATACAAGGTGCCCATGAGTGAACCCTATGGCATGACTATTGGCTGAGTGCTAAAGCATATGTAGGCAACACATTGGAGAAGTGAGCATCTGAGGAAGAAGGCACAGATGGCAATCATCAGCTGGCTAATGTGATCAAAGTGCATAACAGCATACCTAGTTTTGTGGGAAAATATTAAAACTTACACACCAGCATTGCAGGTGAGTGATTGGATGAAAACAGTTGACATAATAAGCTCTGAACAACCATCAACCTGGCAAATTGTTGGAGCATCAATGGGCCAAGAACGTGCTGTAGAGGAGGCTGTATTCACAGTCTGGGGCATTGTCTGTGATATGGATCTCCCACCAGTCTTGGAAAAGCCTTCATGAGTGGAATGAACAATTTGTTGCAATTGAAGGGCCTTCTGAATGCTTGGGTCAGTGTTATGCCAGCATGCTATAAATTTATTAGACAGGGCCTTTCAATTACTGGCATGGGGACCACAGCTTTCACTGAAGCCATGACAGTGGCATGAGAAATATACTCACATTTTTATTGACAGTTCCCTGCTGGAAAACTTGAGGGATGGAGTGTGGGAACACATGCAGGGCATGATGCATCTAGAGCAGAAGGATTAGCTGAACATGACGAGGTGGAACACACACTTTCTCAGAGCCAAGACATGCATTCTTTACTTTGAGATGGGGAAAGACAGTGTCAAGGTTGTCTGCGAAATAAAATTCTCAGAATTTCAAGACTACAACATATATATAGTATGTTAGCTGATGCAATTTGAAATTGCACAACTTGTTTAGTGGGCCAGTGCTGTGCATGGCATGAACAAGTTCTTTTTTCTGTGTTTTTGCACAAAACATGTGGAATAATCCTGAAATCGTTGGAATTTAAATGTGTATAGTTTTTACCAGCATCAATAACAGATTTCACTTGAAATATATAATTATCAATGAAGACAATATATGTATCTTATGATACCATATTGAATTATGTGTTTTAAATGACTATATCAGCATATCATCTGATTTTAGCCTATTTTTGCTTAATTGGCTGATATTGTCCTATACAGAGCCTAGAGGGAATGGGGAAAAGCAGGAGTAGTAGAAACACAACACAGTAGAATGAAATAATATGCACTAGCAGATGATGTATCATAAACACATTGCATTAGATTTTAGAGATATATTTGGAAATTGATTATATAATATTTAATTTCTATGTAATAATGAAATACAAATAAATATACTGGTCAAAAAATGGAGAGCCTGAGCCTTCTGACCTTGTGTTTTCAACAGAAACAGGATACAAAGGGGTGTACGTGACCCAGCAGTGTGGGATGAGGTGTCCTGGTAGATGAAAAAGGGTGGTTGGTGGTGGTGGTTGGGCAAACAGCCAGAATGCGAAGTCCTGTGACCCCCCAACCGCTCATTTCGAACAGAAACAGAGTGTGGGGGTGTAGACTGATGGGGAGTGGTTAAAAATGGGCGAGTGGGGGTGTCCTGGTAGTTGAAAAAAGGGGGTTAGTGGTGGTTGGGCAGACAGCCAGAGCGTGAGGGCCTGAAAGCCCCCAACTGCTCATTTTCCACACTAACAAGGTGTGGGGGGTGTAGACTGGCTGTGGGTGGTCGAAAATGGCGCATGACAGGGTGTCTTGGTAGTTGAAACAGGGGGGTTGGTGGTGGTTGTGCAGACACAGATGGAATGTGAAATCCTGAGACCTCCAAACCACTCATTTTCAACAGAAACAGAGCACAATGTAGACCGGCCAGGGGTGGTTGAAAACAGGGGGTTGAGGTTTGGACACAGAGCGGCGAGGTGACAGGAGTGGGGCCTCCCACTTCTCGTTGTCAATGTAAACGGCACATCAGGGGTCTATTTGAGATGGGGGTGGTCGAAAATGGGTGTGTAAGGAGGTGCTGTGGGTGTGGAATGAGTGAGGGTGGGGGGTTTGAGTAAAGGGTGGCGAGGCGATGGTTTTGTGGGCCCTGAGCTCTTGTTTTGGACACAGAGGAGATGCCAGGAGTAGTGTTGCCTCAACTCAGCTGGTCAGAAAAAGCTGATCCCGGTTCTGCATTTCTGATGCACAACCAAGTTTCTCATAGGCCTATAATTGGAAGATATAGGCAATATCTTCCAATTATAGGCCTATGAGAAACTTGGTTGTGCATCAGAAATGCAGAACCGGGATCAGCTTTTTCTGACCAGCTGAGTTGAGGCAACACTAGCCAGGACCAGGAGTGTAGTCGAGTTGTGGTGGTTGAAAACAGGTGGCTTGGATGATCACATCAGGCCAGGTCAAAATCCCTGGGATGATGTGTCTTGACTGGTGAAAAAGTCGGGGGAGCCATAGAAGTGTGAGTAACCCATGACTCAATATGACAAGTTCCTTTCGCAATCATTTTTCGTGTCATGGAAATATTTTTTCTCATTCTTCTGAGCAGCATTCAATTTTTTACAACTATAAATGCCATATTCATGAAAATATTTGAGGACAAAGTTGAGAAAATCGAGACTACTCATCATTTTTCTCAAAAAAAACCAGTAAGATTTTAGAATTTGGCATGATGGGTGATTTCAAAAATTAATCAATCAATTGATTAATTAATTAATTAACTATGGACAATCTCCCTGGACTCGTAAGAATTTAGGGAACAACTCATAACATAGAAGCCATGGAGCAGATTAACATTATATAATAGAGTCACAAAAGCAAATGAATTTATCCTGATCATCTAACTCTATATACAAAGAATATTTTCCAAAGTGTGATACATTGATTGTAATTGGTGAAGTGTTTGATGCCAGCTGCTGGAAATGTTTGAAATACGGTGTAGATGCGGGTTCTTGGTGGCTTCGGAACAATAAAAGATAATGATCCTAACCAGAGGGGTGTCAGCGTAGAAGTGATGGTGGATAAGTCAGTGTTGGGAATAGTAGTAAAAAAAAGGGAATGTAAGTAAAAGTAAAGCCGCCGTGTAAAACTAGAGAAATAACGATGAATCCGGCGATGAATGGACTGAAAACGGATAAATAACAAAGAACCCAACGATGCCGACGATGTCGGGTACGGCGGGTCGGGTCGGGTCGGGTCGGAAACAATGAATGAATATATGGGAACAATGATAAAGACAATGAAGTGGACTATAAAAAGCTAAGGGTCTACGTGGACAAGCATTTGATAAAAGGCCATTCTGACTAAAGGGAAACGGGGACTAATGGTACTCTCTCTTTTTTGTACAGTTGTCGGGGACCATTTTTATAGTACAGGAGTGAGTAATCTACTTTCGGACATGTCTATTTCGGCTGATGGCAAGCTACAAAGAAAGGTTGGAATGGGGATGTGGAAAGGGGGGTTGCAAAGCAATGAAGACAGGAATATGGAGGGGAAAATGAATATGCAAGGAAAAGATCTAAAAAGTCCTACATATCTCCGAAAGGATGAGGGGATGCACAAATAAGGTAAATCCGAAGTCAGGGATTGAGTCCGATGAGATCCATCTCCTATAATTAAAACTCCGGGGCTTCTGAGGCTGCTGGATTTGGTCCAAAAGTGGCTGTGATGAAGTGGCATACGTCAGGTCACGTCATGTTGGGTTATGTTGGGTTATGTCAGGTTACTTCGGGTTCGAATGTGAGTTGAACGGAGGCATTGGGTTCATCTGGATTCGTGATATATTGACAATACGGACTCAGAGGGATGTTGAGTCTCTACAACGGCATTGTATTTAAAAGAAAAGGAACAAACCTAATGTGAGGGCGAGTTATAATGACCAGCTTCATAAGAACAGTGATCGAATCACCAGATTCCAGCAGCTTTACAATGTTCTGGGGCATTGTTGCAGATCGCACCTGTCCTCTTTGCGCATCTGCAAAGCATGATTCAGGTTTCCGATCGTCCGCAAAGAAAGACACGGATGTAAATTCGGCATTGACACATCTGGACACTGAGTTGAAGAGATTGTTCCATGTTAATTTAAACAACACGTACTGTGAGGATTTTGAACAGTAATACCAATTAATAAGCCCAAATGATGTAATAACAATGGGAGAAAATGGCTTTGAAGCAAACATTGTCATGACCCCAAATGGTTTTGGGTGTAATGTCATGGGTTTACCATCGCACCACAGACTTAAATATTTAAGTGCAAAACTATGGATGTACACCTACACTCATTAGTACCCATTCTATGCCTTTCCACATTATGCATGCTAGTGACACAGACACAAATAGCATATATGCTTACCTTTATATCATTTATTATGGCTTCACTAGCAATGCCCAGACCTAGCCATTTATGTATGGTGCACAGAGGCACATCCCCCACTCATTAGTATTTATTATATATTTCTCTGTATTGTGCATGCAAGGAGACAAGCCCAACTAGCGTTCTTACCTATACTAGCAGTAATGGATTGATTACAAATCTTGTTTACTTGTATTGATCAAAAGCGGCTCAGCTAGATAATGGAAAATGATAAGATGTGAACAAGAGGATGATAAGATAATGATAAGATAGGATGCATCAGAGAGTGATTGTGATAGTCTGCTTACATAAAGACAATGGAGGTCTATTGTTTTAAACAGTCCAAATAGAGATAGAGCCCATTGTTCACAGCCTCTTTGATGCCATCCATTGTTCTCATGACTCAGTCCTATTGTTCTCACTTTCCCATTGTTCTCAGTCCCCCATTGTTCTCCAACAGTATAAATAGGGCCCCCAAATTCCAGTAGTCAGTAGGATTTCCCCCCTCACCACTCAGTAGTCAGTCTTAGTCTGGGTTCACACAGTGTGTTCCCTCATTCTATTAGTACTAGTAGTTACTCAGTGTAGTAGCTAGTGCTTGTAATCTACCCCAGTTCACTCTCATTCTAGTATTCTGTGAGATCCCCTTGTCAGCAAGGAGAATTCACTTAGTTCACTCAGTCCAATCAATTCATTAGTCAGCATTAGTCAGCTAGATACACTTCTAAGGTTAAGGTTTCATCCTAAACAAAACAGAGTATTCAAAAGGTATTAAAGATATCCCTGAACTAGTAGCCAATGTGTGTTTGAAGCTTCGGATTTAAGTCAGATATTAGAATACCCAGAGATACTTTTGATTGAATGGGCCCTGTAACCAAAACAATTCATATTAAATTGGTGAATATTGCAATCAGCATTCATTAAATCCATGTTTGATATTCCAGTAGTGAATATATATTATTTCAGTACATCACGCTTATCAACCATCATCCACACCCATTCAAAGTCTCACTTCTTAATTGAAGAGACCTCACTATTACATTCTATTGAATCATATACCTACAAACCCCTTCCTGCTAGGTTATTTAGATATTAGAAACCCATGAACAACAAGAAGGTACCTGAACAAAGTCAACTCCGGTAATTCTTGGTGAAACAAACATTCACATAACAACGTGCAAGTGGATGTAAATTCAATACTTAAGTCAGCCTTGATTTCAATATTTAATTTAGCGTTGAATTCAAACTCGATTGAAAATTCAGATTCACTATTCAATTAATTATTCAATTCAACTTTGAATGCAGTGATGACTCGATTCATGAACACAAGGTGACTTGAGAGTTATGTGAATTTATAATTGGAAGATGTAATGGATAACAAATAGAATATAATGGATCAACTAATTTTGAATAAGTTTTTAATGGATGGATCTTAAAGTAAGTCATAAAATTAAATACAGAAGTTTGAAACACCCAACTCTCCTGCAATGTCTTTTATTTGGTACAATATTTCAGAATTCATCTTCAATGTTAATATGATTTCATCACTCAACCAAATAGGGTATTTGAATGTTCGAATGATCACGTGATCGCAGTGATGTTTGAATGTTCAAATAATCATGTGACTCACATGATCAATGAATAAATCTATTTGAATGCTCAAAGAAAAAGAACATGATTGATCAAATAACAGTTAGTTGAATCAGTGTTTAATGGATGGATCGTAAAGTGACTGACGAAATTAACTAAAGAAGTTTTAAACACCTAACTCTCCTGCAATGTCTTTTATTCTGAAAAAGATTTCAGAAGTCATCATCATGGTTTCAATTTTAATATGATTTCATCACTTTACCAAATAAAGGGTATTTGAATGTTCGAATCATGGGATCGAAGATGGTTTGAACTTTCGAATAATCACGTGACTCACGTGATCGAATAAATGTGTTTGAATACTCAAATAATCATGCGAATCACAAGTCCGGTGGAATATCTTATTTTATTATGCTTGCTTAGAGAGTTGATTAGTGCAAAGAACATTGGATTGACTAAATGATTGCTGTCTTGAAAATAGAAGAATAGTTCTTTTGAAAAACGTGCATTAGAGAAATCTTCAGCAACAACTTAATTCAGGGGGATATTAACTTGACAAAACCATAACTCTGTATATCTAAACTTTATTCATATTGTTGAAAATTAGGCAAAGTTCTTGAACTTGCCAGCACCATGATGTGATATGAACATCGCTTTCTCATTTTTCCCAAGCTTCAGCAATTCATGCATTGATGAATGCCACAATGGTATAATTTCCAAAAGTTTCTGAAAATGCAAATGCATTTTTACCTGGTGGATATATCATGTTGAATGGACTTAATTTAAACATTTGTCATGCAAGAACATAATGAAATGTGTGTGAATATGACCTGCGAGAACATTTGAATATTCAAGTGATCATGTGACTTTCACATCTTAAAGCTTGTAAGTTAGTCAACACATTATACATGTGTTAGTGGAGGTATCTTTTTGATGGAGAACTTCCATGAGATGCATGCCTGGTTGTTGCTCATAGGGGAGATAGACCCCACCTCACTAAGGTGCAACTATGCACCACAAACTCCACATTCGCTCACCATTGTTGAAATTTTGATCAACAAATAAATAATTCATCCTTAAAGTAATCCATAGAACTCAGTTTTAAACGCCCTGATTGCTTGATCCAAAGCAGAAATCAGACAGTTATTGCATTGCTGGGGAAGGAAGTTGTTCTTTTAACAAAAATTCGGCAACTAAGAATAAATTAGGTTACATTCATAATTCCATTGACTTTGGGATATGAAGAATTTGCAGTAACTTCTGAAGTTTTCAACACAACATGTCAAAATCAGAGTTTGAGTACTGGAAAACATGTCCAAGACTTGGCCTTAAGAGGATGGAAATCAACATTATTCAATGTGATATATGATATGTCTGCCAAATAATGCAATGCTGACACCAGAATGCACCAACTAAAGTAGAGCTGACTCAATAGCTATGACAAGGAAATGATAGAATCTTGTGATTTTGTGACTGTGGGAAAGTATTTCCTTTTTGGCTCAAATTCCGCAAGTCAGATTGCTTCACAATGGACTATCATTTTTATTTCCCACAGTTAGAAATGATTTCACACGGCTTATGGAAATAAGTTCTCACAACTTGTAAAATCAGTGTTAGCGACAATTTCGTCATTGGCAGAAAATGACCACATAAAACGATTCCCTTAATGGGACTCGTAACAACTTCAAGATGTTAACCTGTGCTCCATGCAATTGCATTGCTTGATAGCACATTCACTCAGGAGCAAATATCTTAACAAACAGGTTAGTAGTAAAAGTCAAGTGAGCAGGATGCTATGAGAAAACATTTATTGACACAGGTTGCTGATGTGAAGCTGACACTGAAATGAAGGGTTGGGTTCCAATGATGTGGACCGAAGCAAAGAGAGCTGCATCAAACCAAATGGAAGTTGGATGATGTCCTCTCACTGCAATTTTGCAAGTATAATGTAATCCTTTAAATATATATTGGGACTATCTTGTCTTCACATTTCATTCTTTGGTTGTGCCAATCAGAGTTACTGCTAAGCATGAGTGACTGCCAGTAGAGGAGAGTTGATAAACACAAACAAACTTGGCATTTGCTGCAATGATAGATGGCTGGCTGAAAATTGGCACATCAGGTCGATATAAGACCAAGACCTAAAAATACTTTTAGGACTTGGAACCAATATGTATTGCACCCATATTGGTCTGTAGCTATGGTGGTAATTCTGTCATTTGAGAGGTGAAGGGGGAACTGGCTCCAAAGTAGTGTGTGGCTTTCTGGAACCGGAACCCATTCCAGATGTGCTCAAATCGAGCAGATCTGGAATTGGAATTGGAATCAGATGTGCCCTTACAAAATCCATGAGTTTAGTAATTGTATTAGATATGTTATATGAAAAGGCTGAGAAAACATCGACATCAGCCTTGAGGTGGGCTTAATGTTTGAAGGGATGGTCCAGCCAAATACTATTTGCTGAGTGACAGTTAGAATATGGTGAAAGCTATGTCCACCAATATCTACCAATATATTCATGAGTTTTCCAAATTTTGACATGTTATAAGCAAATGTCAAAAAACATTGGCCTCAGCCTCAGCCTTGGTTTTGCAATTTACCCATGGGTCTGGCCAGCTCACATTGGCTGAGTGACAGTTAGTACACGATGGCTTCTATGTCCACCAATATATTCATGAGTTTTCTGATTGAATATTTACATTAGCAACAGTAATCACATCAGAATGGGCATAGACACAGTCCTCAGCATCGGCCTTGGCCTTGGCATCAGTATCAACATTACCATCCCAATGAACATACTTGCTGAGTGATCATTACAATGCCATTGGAGTTAGTATATTTATTAGCAGCAGCTGCAATAGTAGCCCAAGCATGAACATCAGCTCGGCATTGGCATTGGCACTGGCCTTAGTGTCAGTCTTAGCATTGGCAAAGCAGCATTTGCTACTACATTTATATCTGTATAAAGGTTAGGCAGTGAACATTGGGCCAACCAACCAACACTGGACTCACCCCAATGCCAATGCCAATGCTGATGCTGATGCTGATGTTGAGGCTGATGCTGTAATGGGACCTGCTTATAATGCACCTAATACAATGGGTAAACACCTGGATTTATGTGTGATCACAGGTAGTAGGTTTCACTTGGCCATTATTAGCTGGCTGAACCAATGGTTCATACAATACCTATGCCAAGGCTAAGGCCGATGATTTGCTTATAACATGGCAAATACCTTCGGAAAGCTCAACAATATATTGGTGGACACAGATTAAATCATGTACCAACTGTCACTCAGCCAACATTGGCTGGCCAGACCAAATTGAACTGCAAAACCAAAGCTGAGGCTGAGGCTGAGGCTGATATTTTTTGGCATTTTCTTATAGCATGTCAAATACCTCCGGAAAGCTCATGGCCATATTCATGGACATATATTAATTCATGTACTAACTTCCACCCAGCCAACAGGAGCTGGCCAGACCCATGGTTCAATTGCCAAACAAAAGCCAAGGCCAAGGCCAATGTTTTTTGGCATTTGATTACTACATGTCAAATACTGCCAATACTGTTGTAAGAACCCCTTAGCCATGGCATTGATGAGATTGAATGTGGATGAGATTGAATGTGGATGCTGATGTTGTTGATAATGCTGATGCTGATGCTGATGCTGATTGAAATGCTGGTACCATGCCCATGTCCATGTTCATGTTATTACTGCAACTACTACTAGTGCAAATATTGATTCCGGTACCTAGTCCTATAACCAATATGTACTAAAACACCTTCAAAGATCCTCAGGAAGTGTATTAATGATATATCATCTGCTGGAGTGTACTACATGAGTAACGATGCCTCCTCCAAACTTTGGCCCAGTGATGTGACACCAGTAACAATTAACCCTGGAACAATCTGCCCAGCGGTCTGGTATGGGTAACAATCCCTCCTCAGAAATGCAGCCCAGTGGTCTAGCACCGGTAACAATTAAAACTGAAAACATCAGCCCAACAGTCTGACACGGGTGACACTTAACCCTGCAAACATTGGCCCAATGGTGTGACACAGGTAACAATTAGCCTGGAAAACATCAGCCCAACAGTCTGACACAGGTAACAATTAACCTGGCAAACTTCAGCCCAATGGTCTGATGTGGGTAACAATTAAACCTGAAAACGTGCAGCCCAACAGTCTGACATGGGTTATGATTAACCCAGAAAACTTCGGCCCATCCATCTGACACAATAACTATGACTTTCCTTAGTTGCCCTGTCAAGTACCTAACAATATAATTTTCTCAGCCCAGATCGGCTGACTGGCCTTGAACGTAACATTGTAAACCTTGGTTCACTTCTCTGACATGGGCTGAACCTGCAACACTCAAGAATCTCATTCAGGGTAAGGACACCATGGTCATGGAGGTGGATGGCAGCTAGCTTGACATCTCTGCTGGTGGGTTGGTACATGTACAGGTTATGATACAACCAACTATGAGAATTCAACAAGTCCAAACTTTGGACATGAAAAAAAATAGCTGCAAGTGCCATGAATTACTCAAATGGCTGTAATATATTGCAATCAAATTTTTAAATCTATGGGAATTTGACTAAATCATATTGCATTTCACATTGTGTGTTTGTTGAACATTGTGAGAAAATACTGGCTTATACTACAATTGCCCATCACCATTGAATGCCACTTGAATCAACAACATGTGCATACAGTAATACTCTCACAAGTGCCTATCGACACACTCATCTCAGCAGACTCAAGATTGCAGTCTCTCATTTGCAGCACCCAAGACTCCATTCTCCAATGACTTTCATTCAAGGAGGGGCAGTGCAGTGGATGTTGCCCAGCCAGAGTGTAGTGGGATGGTTCTGACAATCCCTACATCTTCTCCTAAGCAAAAGCACATTCTTGAATTCTCCTTGGTTGCCAGGCTTCCTAATGTTTCCTCAGAGCTGGCTAACTTGCTGCCACATGTCTCTGAAACATCCCAGGTATGTTGTTGGCCTGTTTTAATCGACAGAATTCCAGCTTGCCTGACTCTGCCAGTTTTCTGTGGCCATGGATTTCTTAAACTTGCCAGAGAACATATGTGGGAATTTGAGCATCATAACCCTCATCAACCAAGCTTGCATCTTCAAGCAGATCGAGCAGCATTGAGGCTTGCCATATTGCATTGCTTGCATGTAATGGAGATGAAGGAGGACCTGAATGATTCAGATGTGCCGGGCCTAAGAGAAGAACTCTGGAAAGCGGATGCAGCACTTGATGAGGTTTTGGTTATGATTGATGCTTTGAAAGCCCTTGTTGTGCAAGCATTGCTGCCCACCATTTCTTCTCCCCCCTAAATGCACTCCTTGTATGATATCAACATCACTGGCTTTGATCACCCCAGGTTTGTCCTCAACTTGGATAAGCAGCTTGTACCTTCTTTGATGGCCTTTGTCACTGAACCAGGTTATTCACACCCCATTGCAACCTGTGGAGAGGTACTGGGGTACCTCTATGGGGGCTCACATAGGACTCAAGTGGTGGATGGGTCTGGATAGGATAGATGGTCTGACTACTACACATCAGCAAATCGACAAAAGGTCCTGAGAGACTTTTTCGTCTGGGCCGGTCTGGAGAGGTCTGGCCCAGAACAATTTCACTCCAAAGTTATTTTCCAACAATCCCAGACCCTCCAGACACGTCAGACCATATATAACTGACGGCTAAGATACTGTGTACTATGCTACTAGTAGATACTAATTAACCATAGTACTCATATTGAGGCTACGTCTAATGATCTTTCCAATGTCCTGCATGTAGTCTTTCTGGAAGAAAAAATGACCAAATGCCCCGGAATTATGGAGGTTTTCAAACCAACCCAAGTATAATAAACTGAAAGAGCGAGCTTATGAGTTAGAAAAGGTAAAAGGTAAAAGGCCTGCTCACACGAGGGTAACGATGATCCCAATCACCCATTCCATGGTCTGCGGCGTAAGTGTCTTGCCGTGTGAGGCAAGGATGGCCTTGGCAGTGCCATACCCAAACATAGCGAAGATGACGAGGAGGCGGTAGCCTGTCAGGGTAGGCCATTGTAGGGCCGATGATCTAGATGGACCAGGAGTAGCCAACGGCGAAAGGGCCGTCATTGCAATTGGCGGGATCGTGCCGGTCTCAGATGTAGGGCATGTTGGTATGGTATCGGATGTGCCAGAGCAGGAAGATGGCATTGCGGCTGGCAAACGGACCTGTGCTGACGTTGTAATCAGCGAGACGGTGCCCGATTTCGGCACAGGTGGAGATGGGTTTGTCGGTTGGGAACCGAATGTTCCAGTCAGGGTTGTTGGAGCCGGTGAGGATTGCGCCGGGGTGCCAGATTCGGGTGTGGGTAGAGATAGGTGTGCCGGTGGAGAATTGAACATGTTAGTGGGAGCTGTTGCAGCTGGTGGATTTGGGTGTGGGCAGAGATGGGGTGTGGGCAAGGAATTTCGCACGCTACCACTAGTGGGGGTCGTCTTGGCCAGTAAGCTGGCTGGGTTGGTGTTGCAGTTGGCGTGCCAGGGCCAGATCCTGGTGCAGGCAGACGTCGAATCAAAATGCTATCTCATTTGCATGGTGATCAGCATATTTATTAACATAATATGCTCGGAATGATCCCAATGAGTTCGCAAAGTTGATATGGGGAGGGAGTAGCTCTTCACCATAGACAGGAATGAGGTGTGCTCCCCGAACAATGGCATCTACGTGAATGACAGCTTGCTCAGGTTGGCCATTGGGATCAAGGCAAGGCTCGACAATCCACATCCCGGTATCTTCACATGGGGCACCGCCGACTGGCGAAAACCACTAGATTAAAGCGCATGGATATTGTTTGCCTTCATATGTAAACCTAAAGAAGAATTGCACACGTGTGACGTGCAAACCCCGCATTCCTACATCCTCTACTTCCTTTGAGACAAAAACACAATCATTTCGCGGTGGACCCCCATGCCAGCATGGTGTGGCTCGGATTCTTTCACAGTACATGCCGCCAATTCCAGATGGGTCGCTGGGTGCATAGAAAGTGGCAACAGCTGAAGGGACAGCATAAACACGACCACGGAGAGGAGGGCATTGTTCAAGGTGAACATCAGACCCAGATAATATTGCGTTAGGTCGCAATTGGTCATAGAGAAAACGGCGCATGAGCTCAGGGAGCTCTGGAACTGAGAGTTGCTCTGCAAGGGCATGCAGCTGGTGTGGAAACTGGGACTTAGCAGCTATGGAGAATAATCATTATTAGTCATGACACCATAAAAACCAATGGAACCTATATACCTGCACGTACTGCTAACCTTACTACAGCAAGAATTTGTGGACCATCAACAGGACCTGCATCTAGCTCATCAGGTTGAATATCCACAGGATTGATAGGCTCGACCACTGGGTGATCAGGAAGGTACGGTTGAGTGAGCATCCCTCGCGCCACAAAGTCAACACGAGATGCTGCCAATTTGTCAAGCCGTTGATTAGTCAATAACATTTGACCAAGCGCCTTGTAGTGATTTGAGCGCCACCATGGTTTTTTGACGGCTGAGCAGTGCCTGCATTCTGTTATTGAAGAACAGAGTCCATTTAGTGAGCCAAAAAGCTCAATGACTCTTCGGAAATGGACCAATGAGTGCTGCCGTGGGAGGGAAATATTTTCGGCACAAACACCCTCATGCTCGAAGATCACCCGATCATGGTGGAATCGGGCGAGCGCATCATCCATAGCATCTAGTGAAGATTCGGTATGCACGGAACGTCGTGCAAGGTAGCAAAAGTCCAGAAATGCCGCCAAAGCGCGGACCATTTGAGGAGGTACATGGCCGGCAATTGCAGGTAGGTAGACCTAAGAACAAGCGTTAAGTAGTTATGACAACAGAACAGGGATTTCATACCTTCATAAGCGCTTTCGAATCATCTCCAGTCCACTGCTTGAAGCCGCGACCTTCTGGGAAGTGCCGTAGGCCAGGGAATGATGGAACAACAGCAATCCTGAATCAGAGCCGATATTAGAATATATGCAACAGAGTATCGTGAAATACTCACCATCGGTCAATGTCAGCCAAAATGGCCGCTGCACCACTCTTGCCATGCACATTGTGTAGGTATTGTTCAACCCAGGTGACGAGGTGATCCTTAAATGTGCCCTTTATTAATTGGTGTAAAAGATCTGATGTCAGGAGCTCATGTATGTCGGCACGTGGGAAGGTTGAAGTGAACAGCTGATGATGATAAGTAAGGAAATATGAAGCTTCGAATACTCAAAAACATACTATAACATCGCCAACTATGCCGTAATCCTCCCACAACATTTTTAGATTAAACTCATCAAGGAGAGCCTCTGAGTGCTCTTGGGATCGAGGACCAGTGTGGCCATCCAGATTCTCGGGCTTTGCTGTGCACCTTGAGATAAGATAAGTACTGAAATTTACTGTTAATGAGGAACCTAAATACCGAGGACACCAGCCCTGAACAACACATGATAGGAGCACCTGCTCCGGATAATCAGCTATATATGGCCCTATCCCATATATCGCACGTCGAAAATGTCCATCAGGACAGAGTGTGATTTCCGGGGTGGTCATCCCCACACGAAACGGTTCAATTATTGCCGCCAGGGACGAGTGAAAAAGTTGACGCTGGAACTTCCGGAAATCTGGATCGTCTGCATGTTTCCTGTCAGCTATGAAATACTTAATTCAGCAACAGTACCATACTGAGAATAGATCACCAACTTTTGGGGATAGCAAGAAATCCAATAATGGCAACGGCATTACGATGAGAGCGACGGACATTGTTATGGACATTTCCAACAGAAGCGTATAATGGATAGAACTCGTTGTTCCCGGTGCCAACTGAAACTGTAGTCTTATCGCTACCCAAGATGACCGGAACAAACATCCCACCATGGGTGTCGTCGGATTCTTCCACAATTGTATTCTAACCATTGATTTTAGTGCTCAATGATTGGTTGAATGGGGAGGCAACATACTGCCTGGTTCCAAGCCCAGTTGCCCGTCATAAGATCGGTCCACCTCCGTTTGCCATTTTCCTGGAATTCTTGAAGAGGTGCGTAGTCAATGTCATCCTTGAAGTCTGGGTTGGCCAGTTGGTTGCGTATCACAGTATGTGGGTTGCGATGCCACACTTCATATTCGGAAGTCATCCACGTAGGAATTTCACCGTTAGGGAGGTCACCAGAGTACGAGACAGAAAATGAATTCCATGGTGCGTCACCCAGAGTCGTGGAGTCGATGATATCATAGAGACCTTGGTGACTTTCAAAGGGTGCTGCACCACTTTCAGCAGCCCACAATTCCATAAGATCGTCAATTTGTGATCCAGGCATCTGGTTTCGCCGATAAACAAAATTGGCGATCTCAAACTCGGACTGAGATTTATACAGTGAAAAATCGGTCAGACGTTGTTCAACTGTGGTGGGAGGTGTACCATGATCGAGGTATCTTCCATTTTCATCGCATGGAACACCTGAATATTACTTAATTATTTTTTAATACACAAAGCCATGGAACACACCATTGAGGATCGGATGCCGTTTAATTTGAGCACCTTGCTCACGACCACTCGCCATATTATCATCCCCAGTATCATAATTGAAAGTAATATCAGGTTCAACGAAATTATCCGGTATGCGGCTCGGATGAACAGGTATATGAGACCGGGTCGATGGGGGATGAGCAGAATTCTTGTGCTGGGTGTAACCAGAACGATTTTTGAATGTTTTATGTTTGCCCTTGCAAAGCCCTAGGTTGCAAGAAAAGTTTCGCATCGTTCGCTCAAGAAGCGTGGTGTCACAGTGGTGACTGAGAAGGAAGTCAGAAATGTTGAAGTTGCAATTGTTTGGCATCTTGAAATTTGAGGGTCAAAAGCGGTGAAAAAAAACCAAAACAAAACCCACCATTCCAGCTAGCAATTTCTTTCATCGCTTCAATGACTACAACTACTCAGGATGTCTATCAACTTGATGGAACCAAAGGACAAGGGAAAAAATATTTCGAGCCTTCAGCCGAAGGTAGGTCACCCAAAGGTCGCCAACAGACTGAGGAAAAAAATTAATGACGTGTTTTGTGCTGATAAAGATGAAAATGTGGAGCCACTTACCAACCGTCCACGTCGTACCAAGGCAAATCTCCATCCAGGGCTGCTGGATGTGAAGGTAGTCAAACCACGGAGAACTTCGGCACAGGTTGCTGCAGACAAAGCTGCCGCTCTCGCCAAGAAAGCTCAAAAGGCAGCGGATGCTGTCGCATCCAGGAAGGCCAGCATGAAAAGAATTGCTAACCTTGAAGATAATATGTTACTCACCGAAGTGCAAAACAAAGCCGAGGCAGCTCAGCTGCCGGCTGGGAAAATCACAGTCAATCTTGCGAAACGTATGGGGCCGGCCGCCAATGCAGACGCGGACCATGCAGGATCTGGCAAAAGGGGAGGATTATCGTCAGAGATCAATATGCCTCTCAACAATAGCGATACTGAAGGCAGCACATACAGTTTCGAGCTTGATAGCCAAGAAGAGTCACAACTTTTAGTCTACAAGCCAAAGCCGAAAAGCTTCAGGCCAGAGGAAGAAGAGGAAAGTGACCAGGTTGACGACGCTGTGGCATCAAATGATGGTACGTTATAAGGGTGGTTGCAGACTGCAATTAATCATGTCTACCGGCAGAAACTTTGGATTACCAGCCAACTGCCAAGCGTGGCATTGCGAGGGTCAACCTCACGAATCCCCCTGCACCAACTGCTCTGAATGTTGAGGTCGTCGTGAGAGAGAAAGGTAAGAAGGTGACACGAGGTGTTGACCCTTTGGCAATTGAGGCCGAACGTGTGACCACAGCCCAAACCGGAGTTCGCCATGTCCACAAAAGGAAGGTCGATAACGAACTTGAAAAGTTGTTTCCCCATCATCTTCATGTTTTGTAGTATTCCATGTGACGGTGATCTTTAAATCTTCTAGTACTAGTGCTGCAAAGCAACTGAAGCCAGCGCATCCAGGAGGACTTCTCCCTAGATTCAAAACAGATGTGGAGGCACCGACCCTGTGGAAAAAAGTACTCTCCAACGGCCAAGGAGTTGTGACTATGGCGCAGACCAAACCCACAATTCAAACCGACACCAGATTTGCCGATCTGTATGGTGGTCTTTCAGATGAAGATGAGAGCAAAGAGGCTGCGGCACAACCCCTTCTAAAGGCATCTAAAATCATTCAGGTATGCCATTTCACTGATTCGTGGCTCTGATTATACCATTTCACAACCTCAGTCCATCACCAAAATTACTCCGAATGCACCTACAATCAAGGTCGAGGCAGAAGACGGTCTTGTCCGATCCACCCTGGGCCGCGCACGATTCTCTGCAAATCATCTTCCGGCCGACATCAAAGCACATTGGGCCGAAAAATTTGTTCCGCTCTGGCGCAACTATCTCGGCACACTCAATGACCCCTGGGATACTGACAACCCAAGTATTGCAATAGAATTACAAGTCTGCTTCAATGCAGTGTATCCAGCCAGTACGCATGGTAAGATCCAGCCAAATGACGTCATCCATTTTGTGGTGCGTTATCAACTCTGATTTTTCTATGTAAGTTGCCATGCCACGAATGCTAACAATTTGTAGGCCATGCAATGTTTTTATGACTGGAGGGGCAAATTCGCCGTTAAAGGCGTTAACGCAGTCGCTGCATATTTCGAGGAGCAAGATGTTGCATCTAAAGGTGTCGAAGACACGCAGTGGCGTGCAAAATATGCTACACATGCTCTCGGACCAGGCCTACCATTCATGTTTGCGAAGGGTGATCCAAAGGTATGAAAATTCCATTCACGTGTACGTCTCACTGATAGGCGACCCACAGATTAAATCAGATGCTTATCTGTCACCGCTCCTCCTCAAAATCTTCTCCACACATCTTGCCAACACTGTAGGGGCACCAACAGAATTTTTGATCGATGCTAAACCCTGCGGTGCACTGTCATTGGCCATGGCAGCGGTAATTACTCCATCTGTGGTTTTGTTTGCTGCTTAATGCACAAGTATTTAGGCTGAGCGTGCTTTGACACCCTGGGTAATGGGGACAAAAATACCGGGTACTAAGACGGCTGATATGTTCTCGGAGAGCAACTGGTACAAGCAAACGAAAGCCTACAGCATCTCTGTGGCAAAGATTGGTCCAATAACTTGGGGAAGGATACTCAATGGTGCTCGTATGATTGGAAATGTTAAGCTCACCAACATGGATGCAATGATGGTTGATGTGGATGATGAACGTGCGATGATCTCCGAGATGGAGTAAAGGTATTTTTCAAATTTCTTGCCTGACAACAGCTGATGTCTGACGTCGCCCCTAGGTCAAGGATCAAAGTAATCACTATTGGATTGCGAGTCGCAGTATTGTGAGGGCAGGTCTCTTTTGGGGTTGGTTGAAGTACAGAATTTGTTTTGCGAGCTCAAAATAAATATTTTTTCTGTCATTCGGAATGCTACCTACATGGTCTTGAGATGGTCTGGAAGTGGCCTGGTCCAGACGACGCCATCTGGAAGTGGTCTGGTCCAGACGATGCCATCTGGAAGTGGTCAGAAAAAATTAGAATCTAACATCACAGTCCGGAAGGTTTTATGGTCTGGACTGGTCGGGCCCAGACCACCCAAGACCTGTCAGACAAATTGCTGATTTGCTGATGCATCAGGAAGGCTACTAACTAGGTCAACCATGGGAACCTGGTCATATGACTGGCCAGGTCCCACTACTCCAAGTGCCCCTCTTCCTCATGGCAACACCCTTGTCACTAACTGCTACAGAAAAGAACACAAAACAAACAAAACTGACCACAAAACTCTAAAGCCACACCTCCCAGTCCCTCAGAGTGCCCTGAATCAAGGCTGGGGCCTTATATCGTGAAGTGGGAATGCAGGACACAGTAGATGACCAGACTCTATAAAACTCCTTTCTCACACTCAGACAGGAATAGTATCCAACCAGATTGTTTGCAGTAAAGCAAGCCTCGACATTCCGAGTGCATATCTCCTATGCATCGAGCTCTAGTGCGAGTTTTGAAGTAATATAAGACCTGTGCCTCACGCTAACGAGCAAGCCCTCCCTCGTTCGCCAATCCCTCCAATTTCAGTTTGCAAATTAGTTTATGCTCTTGCCAGTCACTGTGAACTATGCAATTAGACGTGTAAATAAACTTGACCTCAAATCATCAAACCTTTTCTGACAATCAACGCTGCAATATCCAGCCTTTGTGCAAGTTGTACACTGCGCGGTACGCTTAGTGTCGCAACCCCTTCGAGTACAGGCGCCTGCCAAGACACACGCTCTCTCAATGTTGTAGAAGAGTTGCCAGCAAAGCAGATCGGAGACTCCATCTTCGGCGGGAGATGTCTGTTTATTGACAGATCTGCAATAGCACGGAGTGTGCAGGCGCGAGGGAACTGTGGACGTAGAAGGGGTACAACTGCAGGGTTTGTCTCCATAGTCGTACTGATACTGGAAAAAATGCGTGACAGATCCCCAACAAAATCATTCGAAACTGAACAATGCGGATGGTTAGTTATTGGGTGGAAAATGTAGTGATTGTGTTGACGGACAGGTCAGTTGCTTGCTGGCACAAGAAGGAACGACAGCATCCAGCATGCCAAACAAGTCAGCGGCAACCCAGCGAAGAAGTAAATTCGCACACTCCTCCGAAGCACCCGCGCTACGGGAGTGTTCGAGATGCATAGTGTTTGCTGTGTGATGTGTAACGGGAAGGATGATGCCAATAAAATGCGCGCTAATCCCTTGACGGGGTCGTTCATTCACAACTCGGCGAGCTATGGAGAACATGCTGGTCCATAATGACAGAGAGTCACGATGTGCATTGATTAGCTCAGCGTAAAGTGGATGTGTTCCTCGCACGGCTATGCCCCAAATGGTGCTGAGTAAAGATACTTCAACAAAATCACCAGCGCCGAGGTATTGATTGAGATGGGCAGCAATGGCGGAAACAAATTTTCCGATGGAACCCGCGCCCTGAATGATACGAATGAATGTCGACGTCGTAAATGGACGAGTGATCATATGTGGGCGTCGAGAATCGGTATCCCCATCGACGACGGTGGACAAGGTCAAAGTATTGTGTACAATATCTGGATTGCCGCTTGAAAATGTCCAATACCGGCGTACAAGCGAAATCGTATGATCGCGTTCGTTATCCAGAACACTGGAAGGTAGTCAGCAAGATTGCCGAAAATTCCCGGATCCAAGACTAGTTACCAGGCGAATGATGGATCGGCTAGCAAAACCCGACTAAAAAGTTTGGGGGGAGTGGCCCGCTCAAATGTATACGGCTTCCCTGGTTTGAGCGAGTGTTCCGGGTCCGTCAAGAGCTGTCCCGCCCCGAGTCAGTATTAGTGTTGCGTCGCAAGACCAACCGGGACTTACGCGGATCACCATCATGGACCAATTATCTCTTCAGCAGGGTGATGACCTTCACATCTGTCACATCTGGAGGATTTGCAAATTTAATTGCTGCGTGGAGGAGATAATTGTGATATCGTTCATAAATAATAAAAGGTCCTACGTTCTGGACATCGTTAGATCCTGACGGAAGAATACTTAGGTAATTCTTCACAATTTGGTTTTGAGTACGTTGCCGCACAGCACGACTGCCACCTTTGACCTCTCTCGATTGCGGCTGTATCGACGGCACCTAAGGCTGGGTAAAGTCCTGAGCTCTACAGTTCAAATTTTCGCAAACCTTCCGTGAATTTGGTATTTGGGCGACTTACTGCTGATGTATCACCCCACTGGTTTGGTCGATCGTCAAATCCTAGAGCAAGCGCATGGACAACACGAGATGGATTGGAACTGAGGAGCCCATTCCATAATCGAACGTGTTCGGGGTTGACGGTTACAATCTCACTGACTTGTATTGCTGTGAAGGCGTGTAAATTAATTTGAATAATGATCACGCACCACTGCGGCACCAGTGTACAATAAGGAAGACTCAGACATGGAGCTGTGTTACGATAGGGGAATTTGTCTTTAAATCTGTCCTATCTGCGAGCTGGTGAGTATTGATAGAGCGTGGCCGCACTCATCGAACCTGTGTTTACCTTTATACCAGACAACACAAGGGGAAAATAAAGAATTTTGGGCAGTACTTTGTGACCGAACATGTGACTCGGAAATCCCCGAAGCTCTGAGCATAAATAGTCAATCTCTCAGCGAATTTCGGTAGGCACGCAACAACAAAAAAAGTCGGCAATGGACAGCTGTGGCTGAGCCAGGATAACTACAGTCATGAGTGATAACTTAGCTATCTAACCCCAATGGTAGTCCTAAGCTTAAAGAATGATAGACAGACCTTTGTAGAATATTTCCTGAAGGAATGAATACTAGTTGGTATTGTCAGGTAATTTCTTTGTGAAGTACTGGTAGTGTGGCCAATTCATATGTTCATTTAGATACACATCAAAAATCATGTGGTTATTGGTCCTTAGGTGGTTCCTTTTTTGGAGTTGACTAGCACACACAGGTGGCTCAGATCTCTTCCAGAAATTCTACAACACTATTATAAGCTAAAACAATGTCCTCAGAAGTTTTAGGTACCATATTTACAGTAGGACCATGATTATTGGGGTCAGGTAGTCAAGTTCTTCTTGCTCATAATTGGCTCAGCAACAGCTGCCCAGCAATGGTGGACATTTTTGTTTGGTTGCAGCCTACCATTCAAAATCCACTGTAAGATAGGCCTCATTCAAACACAACTACTTGTGACAATGTGTGACACTCATGTACTCTCTGCCATTTAGACATATTACATTTTGATTGAAAATTTTGCTTTGTTTGTAGGCAGAAACCAGACTTGTTTTTGTATCTCCTGCCTGAGAGTTGTTTTGGGCATAATTTGACATGATTCTCAGGAGCAATAAAGTGTATTTTCAGACTATAGAAGGAGATGGGCATTTGGTCAGTTTTACCTACCAAGCATGACAATTTTCATCACAGTGATTTGGTTGTATTTGAATGAGGCCTATCTTACTACAAAAAGATTCAGGTAAGGCTTGCTCTTTGTATCATCAGAGAAGCTCATGACTGTAGAATATGTTTAGATGAATAGTTGTAATATTCAAAAAGATTGAGCATACAAGTAGTTACAGCTACTTATTTGCAAATCTATGGGTCCCAGCCACAAATACAAACAATAAACATGTCTGGCAAAGTAGGGAGTTTCACACCTTACAGCTTATCTTTTCCATAAGACATGGGCCAGCTGAGATGGACAATTCCCACTCAAAGTGGGCCAGCCGATCTTGGCCAACCCATATCTTTTCCCAAGACACATGGCTTGGCCGAGACATACAGCCTGCCAGCAGCTGTGGGTTGGCCAACCATGGCATATTTTGCCCAACCAGGTGGGGGTTTTGGCTAGCAATCAGCTTGCATATTTTCGCTGGCCATCAGGCCTGGGTTTGCTGGTGCTGCAGCATATGTTGGCTGGCAAGCATGGGTTGGCCAACCCACTTGTATATTTTGGCTGGCCAGGAAGCCTGGGTTGGTTGACCCATTTGCATATTTTGGCTGGCCAGGAAGCATGGATTGGCTGACTCCTTGGCATACTTTGGCCGGGCATCAAGCATGGGTTGGCTGACACTTTGGCATATATTGGCTGGCCATCAAGTATGAGTTGGCTGAGCAGCAGGGAAATTTGGCAGGCCATCAAGCATGGGTTGGCCAACCACTGGCATATCTTGGCCAGACAGCCATTGTTGGTTGGCAGATGGTTATCCTCCAGTTGGTCAGGAATATCAGTTGATCAGTTGCTTCTGATGAACTACATCTTCTGTCATAATATTTATTAATCCATCTTGTTGACAAATGCAGTTTCCACTTGTGCTATCATATTTGTCCACATCACCATTTGTTTTTCTGCATAACAAATGTCCCCCCTCAATCCCTGACCAACTTTGTCATGACATGCTTCCCATTGCAATTTCTGGTGTTGCAGCCAATGATAGTGTTACCCATTTCTAACTTGACAGTTTGCAATTCTTTGCACCACTGATCATATCTGGGCTTTCCACAGAGTCAGTTTACATGATACACTGCATAGCAGTAAGATCTTCCATGAATGGCTGTAAGAAAGCCATTTACATTCCTGCATCCAATAATTTTCCCCAGTGCTTTTCCTATTTTTCATCCTCCAGATCCAGGGCAACTTGTGACTCCTCTGGCCCACTCTATTCTCCTCAAGCATATCACCACTCATCTTAATATTGTCCTACCTCAGCACTTTGAAATGATCCAGAATATCTGCACTCCCACCTTGATTGACCAAGGCTCGATCAGCCTGTTACGGATCGCTTCTACAGCGGGCTCCGGCAACAATCAACTTAACTAGGGATCGGATTCCAGAGGAGAGGACAGCAGTTTTCATTGTTGCTTATAGCTAAGACAACACTGCTAAGAGGGGGGATTCATGGTACAATGTCATTGCGAACCGTGGGGGTTACCCAAGATAAGGGGGTCTGCCCCAAGAACCAGACTAAACGTAAGGAAAGGAAAAGAAGAAAAAGTCCGAACCAACAACAAGGACAGTAGATATAGTGAATGGACTTGAGGGGAAGTAAATGGGAATTCAACCATGAAGCTACAACATGTCCAACTACACCATGTTTTCACCATGAGGCGGACATGAGGCGTCCTCATGTCGATGTTCTCGCGATCCAACTGGAGGCCTGGGTGTCATTGAGGATAGAAGAGGTCCGGATGACTCGGATGATTTGTCATCGGATCATGTGACAAGCAGAATTGCCAATTCGGGGTCTACACTTGCTGTGACAGGCAAGTGTGCAGTTTGGCAAATGCGTTGCATGGTCGGGTCAAAGATGGGTATCGTCCAGTGTGGGGTTGGCAATGAGAATGTCTTGAGGTAGCATGGATATAGCGGCAAGGTTGGTATGAAAGAAAATGAAGGAATGTATAGAGGAAAAAACCAACTGGGACAATGGGCTAGTCGAGGTCAGACATATGAACAGCATAAGCTGTACCGGATGACGATGTCTGTTGATGACATATCGAGGAGCGGTGTCTTGTCCTGTTTGTGGAACAAGAAGGTCCACTTGATGTCGGTATTCGTCCAAGAAAGGGTATCATTGTAAACGAGTGTGGGAGATATCAAGGTTATAGATGGAAAAGGTTAAATGAATGTGGGTCCAGGTTTCGAGTCATGGCACGAGTGACAAGCTGTGGGAACAAGTCGTCGGGTACTGCATTGAAGCGGTGTCGTGCGAACAATATGCGATAGGGGTTGGTTCACTGTTTGGGTAGTCGTATGGTCTGTGGTCGAAGTCCAAAAGAATGTGCTTCGGCAATGGTCGGATTAGAGAGAACAGTGAAATGTCCCGTGATCGAGGATTGTCCAGGGCATGCGTGCAGGTGAGGAATGTCGTCGGATCGTCAGGGAGGATAATGGTAGGCACAGAATACGAAAGTGGAAACCATATATCCGGGAATGGCAATTGTCAATTACGTGTCGAGATATTGTTGAGGTGGAAGTCAGAAGTATCAATGGTGGAAGGGTTTTGATGCCGATGCCAAAGATAGATCATAACAAAGTAGAAACCGATCAGGAAGGTGATGGCAATGCTGCCAATAACAATTACAGTAATGAGCTGTGTCGGGAGTACAGCCATTGTGAATCGGTTTGTCGTGGGATGAAGTCAACAATATGTCAGGGCGAGGGAAAAGACAATAGCGATGATGTCCGTCGGCAAGGAGACTATTCGGGTACAGCAAGGTAACGTGGGGATGTGTCCATGGTCGGTCTGGATTGTTCTAGAAGAAGAAAGGAAGAAAAGAGAACAAGGACAAGAATAAACAACAATGTCCAAAAGAAGACAAAAGGTAAAGGGGAACGAAAAAGGAAGGTATGGTAAAGTGGAATCGTCATCGCGGGTAATGGAGTCGGGATCGGAGTTGCGGAGTTGAAAAACGTAACAAGCCTGCCTGTAGCTTGTTGCATATTTGCCAACTTTTTGCTGGATGGTATGCATATTGTCCCATGCTTGAGTCTTCTCCTCCTGACTATTTGCTCTATAGACAGATGTTTGAAAGATTACCATTTTCTCACCCAGTGTCATCCTCAAGTTTTCCAAACAGTTGTTTGCTTGCCCCACCCTGAGTTCCACCTCCTGCACCGCCAAATTTTCCAAATGCAGCCTAGCACATTTCTCAACTCCCAGGGTAGACAGCATAGTGAGTTGACAGTGTTCTGGCCATTCTGCATCACTGTCATCATTATGTCACCCTCCTCATCCAAATCCATAATCCAGTCATCAGCATTGGATTTACAATTGACCAAATTACAGTCATCCTGTTACTTTTCACCCCAATCTAACCCTCACTTCTGACCCCATTTCAGACTCTACATCCCACAACGATGTCATAACCTGGGTCCAGAACATTATTGACAACAATCGAAGACGGTATCCCAATCCATATGATTATCCTCATCACCCGATCACCACCAATGAATCCCCAATGTCACACATGCTCATACAGGCACTCAATAATACTGCACAACATAACCACCGGATCAGCTGTCTGCTGACACCAGACCCGCAACGCAGCCGTTGGCCACCACATTGGCACCCCAAAATGTGTAGACCACGAAGTACACCAAGACGCTGTTCATCTCAGAGCTTATCCTCCTCGCAGCCACACATGACGAAGAAGCTGACCCTAAAGTCGTTCGATTAGTATATAATCATGGACATTCGTAGTCAGTAATCTTTAAGTTTAGTCTAGCTACTCTTCCCCTGACCACTACCAGAAATCCAGACTCCCCCCTTCTCTCCCCTTCTCTTTACTATTGTTTGTACTCGCTTCATATCTTAAACATCCTCGTTTGGTTTGTTGTTGCCGGAGTCCGCTATAGGAACAGCGATCCGTAACATAAGACTAAACTTTCTCTACTCCGTCGACACCAAACCAAGACATCCTGATGATACTGAACCCCAGACTCAGACCAAGACGACGAGTATCACCTCGCACCCAAAACGTCAGATTCCTCCGACGACAACTTCGACCATTTCGCCACAACACAGACTACCTTCCGATCTGTGCCTTTCCCCTCATCATCATTTCCTACTCCAACAACTACTTCTTATAATCAAACTCAACCACAAACAAGAATGTCAGGTCAAACATCTGGAGAAACTCACGAAACCCAAGACACCATTACCACTACATCACCTGCAGCCCCGTCACCTCCAAAATCTCATATTGCTCTGCCGGCTAAATATGATGGAAACAAAGAAGGATTCAAGACATTCATCCAAGGAGCATTCATCTACATCCGAGCCAACGCAGCCGCTTTTGACTTGGAAGAAAAGCAGATCCTTTTTATCCTCTCGTATTTGCAAGGAGGACTTGCTGGACGATGGGCAGATGAGTACATCGACATTGCCTTGGAGCACTCCCCCATCAACTTCGGAACCATGAGCGACTTCCTTAAAGAATTCAAATGACATTTCGAGAAACCGGACCAGAAGACGTGATGACGAAGTTGAATGATTTACATCAAGGAAAAATAACAGCCAATGAATTTTGGATCGAATTTGATACTCTCTGGCGCATCACTGGACTTAATGAAATTCTGAATGAGAGCTATCTCATTCAGCTCATTGAATTACATATGAACAAGCCCTTGATTGACCAGATCTATACAGGCATGACCATCCCAACCACCGTTGAGGAATGGTGAGAACAGACAGTCAAACTTGATCAGCAATGGTGACGTCGCCAGGACCAGATATGGTCCATGAACACAACGACAACGAAAACACGATACAATCCTGTCACAACAACTCCTTGTCCTCAGACATCGACACCTCACCCTCAGTTGGAATCTGTACCAATGGATGTCGACACCCGACGAACCCAACCAAAACAGCAAACGTTTACACGTTTGATGGATGAACAACGACAAGAGTGTATGAAGAAAGGAATTTGTTTCAAATGCCGACAACCTGGACATGTTTCACGTAACTGTCCAGAACAGCAAGGACGACAGCAGGTTCATTCAATGCAAACAATACCACAGATGACGAAACAACAAGAAGATGACGGCAAGGACGCCTGAATCACAGCATTGATGGATGAATTAACAGCATTGAAGTTGAAGCAAGAGGGTTTTTAAGGAAGCGACATGAAGCGCAGGAGGCCACGATCACATGACTCGAGAATGATGTACTTGTATGTAAACAATTCAACAATGTATTCACCAAACTCAAAGTCCTCCACAATGACCTGAAACAAACAATGAAACCAGAGCTGAAAGAGAAAAGTAACACGTGGCGAGATACCCATGTTACAGACGAAAAAGATAGGACAGTTCCCCCAAAAGAGAAAAGAAAGACAACGATCGAGTCAGAATTCAATGCAATGGAAACAATCATTGCCATTCGCTCAACTACAATGGGTTACGCCCTCAATCTTCCACATGACTTTGATATCCATGAACAATGGACAGAAAAGATTTCACCAGGATTAGTCCTTTCACTCAATCGATGGTCAATTGATGAAGCAGTACAATGGCTGGTACAGAACATGCCACAAGATTCACCACAAGAACCATGGACATTGGAACCAATAAGAGCCATGACACAAAAAGATTCTGAACTTTGTATGGCGTTATTGGTCCACAGCTTTATTTCTGTTACACAGGACGGACGACAATACCCCATGATAAGTTTGATTGATTGTGGTTGTACCATCTGTGCCATCGATATTGGTTATGTCAAAGCCCATAATATCCCGATGAAACCATACCTGAACCCATTCAATTCATATATGAGTGATGGAACAACCGAAGACAGGACAGATCACAGAATATTGCGAGTTACAAATGTGTCTTGGAGACCATCAAGAATTACTTCGTTTCGCAGTAATGACATTGGCAAAAATGGATATTTTCCTTGGGTATGATTGGCTCAAGAAACATAACCCAGAAATTGATTGGCGCGAAAACGAGATCAAGTTCTCACGATGTCTTTCTGGTTGTGGTAAGCCATCAACAATACGATCAACTGAATTCAATACTGTGGTTTTGGAACGACCTCTTTGGTTCAGCCAAGTGATGGAAGAAACAATGGACCCGGTTCATTCATGACAAAGTCAACAGAACTTGCAATAAAAGCACAAGAACAACAGAAGGAAAAGACGTTCGAAGAGTTGGTTCCTGCAACATACCATGAATACCGTGATGTTTTCAAACCATCCAGTTTTGATGAATTACCGGCACGAAAACCATGGGATCATGCTATCACCCTGAAACCAGATGCACCAGACCATCATGATTGCAAACTATATCCATTATCACCAATTGAAAAACAAGATCTCGATAAATTCCTTGATGAAAATCTGAAAACAGGACAAATCCGACCATTGAAATCACCTTATGCTTCTCCTTTTTTCTTCGTATCAAAAAAGGATGCTGCTGAGTGACGACCAATACAAGATTATCGTTGGTTAAATTCATGGACAGTTGATGACAAGTACCCATTACCACTGATCAACGACATCATCAATCAATTAGCTGATGCCAAATACTTTACAAAACTTGATGTACGATGGGGATTTAACAAAGTCCATATCAAAGAAGGTGATGAACATAAAGCCGCCTTCTTGACACCGAAAGGCTTGTTTGAACTGACAGTCATGTTCTTTGGCCTGAAGAATTCACCACCAACATTCCAACGATTGATGAACCACGTTTTCCATTATGAAATATGTGAAGGATGGTTGTTGGTCTATATGGATGACATCCTGATCTTCTCAAAGTCCCTCGAGGAAAATCAGAAGCAAACGAAACAAGTGCTAAAGATCTTCTGCGAAAACAATCTATTCCTGAAGCCAAAGAAATGTACGTTCGATAAAGAAAAAGTCAATTACCTCGGACTTATCGTCGGAAATGGCCAAGTCCAAATGGACCCAATCAAAACCAATGCTATTACTGATTAGCCTGTCCCAACAAATCAAACCGAACTACAACGATTTATTGGTTTTTTAAACTTCTATCATTGTTTTGTTGAAAACTTCTCACAGATCGCAAGTCCATTACACAAATTGATAGGAAAAGCAAAATGGGATTGGACAGAAGAACAACAAAACGCATTCGATTGTCTAAAGACTATCATAACAACCGATCCAATTCTCATCTTACCCGTCCTGGACAAAAGGTTTACCATCAAATGTGATGCATCAGATTATGCAATCGGTGCTATCTTGTCCCAAGAACAATCCAACAGTCTTTTCCACCCTGTGGCTTATATGTCGACGACAATGACACCAGCTGAATGAAACTACCAAGTCTTCAACAAAGAACTACTCGCAATCATATGGAGTTTTGAGGAGTGGCGACAATTCCTCCTCGGTGCAAAAGAACAAATCGACATCTTCACCGATCATCGTAATTTAGAATATTATCGGAAACCACAAGATCTCACCCAACGACAGGCTCGTTGGATTGCATTCCTACAGGACTATAACTTCCATTTATTATATCGCAAAGGCTCACAAAATAAGAAAGCCGATCTCCTTTCGCGTCGAGTTGATCATAAACCAAAAGAAATGGACAACAAAGCTATGATTGGTCTCCCTGATTTACTTTTTATTCCACCAGAACAATCAATTTGACAAATACTCCATACGTCTCCCATGTACAATAACATTATTTCCTTACACCACGACAACCCCATCGCAGGACATCCAGGTCGCAACAAAACAATCGAATTGATTTCACGAACATCGACATAGCCAACCATCCGGGAGGATGTTGAACGATACATCAATGGTTGTGCCAAATGTCAACAAAACAAACCACGACGTGGAAAACAACTCGGACAGCTCTTCCCTCACGATTGGTCCCCTACTGGAATCACATGGCTTTGACATCATTTTGGTTGTTGTTGATAAACGATCGAAACATCCCATCTTCATTGCCACAAACATGACATTAACATTGGAAGGATGGGCACAATTGTTCCGTGATCACATTTTCAAACGCTTTGGCATGCCATGCTTTGTCATCTCAGATTGTGGTTCTGTTTTCATCTCACGCTTCATCACTGAATTATATTCTTTGATTGGTATCAAAGGACGACCCACGACAGCATATCATCCATGTGCTGATGGACAAACGGAACGGATGAATCAAGAACTTGAAATCTTCCTTCGTTTTTTCACCAATTATCAACAAGACGACTGGCATGAATGGCTCGCCCTTGCAGAGTTTGTTTTGGCCAATCATGAATCATCCACAATTAAAACTTCTCCTTTCTTCACCACACAGGGACAACATCCATGGACTGGTCTTGACCTCGATACACATGCTCCTATCGCAAATGAAGCTGTCAATGATTTCATTACACAAATGGACTATACAACAAAAAATCGGTAAAATCGCAGATGTCACAAGACAGACAATGAAGGATAAATACGACAGTCATGTTAAAAATATTGTCTTTTCCCCTGGTGACAAATTCTGGCTGAATGGAAAGAATTTAACCACAGACCGTCCAAGCAAAAAACTTGACAATCAAAAGTTCAGCCCATTCACCATCCTCGACAAAATCGGTTTGTCATCGTACAAACTGAAACTACCAAAAGCCTGGAAGATCTTTCCTGTATTCAACGTTGCCCTCCTTTCCCCATTCCAACCTCCTTCTTCCACCATCCAACAAAAATACCATCTTCGACCTCCTCCCGAAATCATCGATAATGACGACCATTACGAAATAGAACATATCCTCAATTCCGCATTCATCATAACAAATTATATTATTTAGTACACTGGCTCGACTATCCCCGTGATGAAGATTCCTGGATCCCTGCCACCGAAACTACATATTGCCAGGATCTCGTCGACGATTTCCATAAATTACATCCCCGTGCTCCTTCTTCTTTATCTCTTCATTCTCTTTTCACTCTTTCCCCTTCCATTATCCCTCCTTTTTCTTCCTCTTCTATTCTACTTGCCATCTACCCACATAATGCCGACCTTATTCTTAATGGTTCAAAAAACCACGAATTCCGAAAATATCTCTTTCCTCCCAGCATCACACACGCTTACATCTATGAAACTGCCCCTGTTGATGCCATTACATCTATCATCGAAATTTCTTCCCCCGTCATCGCCCCTGCCCAGATCGTCGACATCACTGGTTTTGGCAACCTCGATTTCAACTCTCGCAAAAAGTCCTGTCCTTACACTTTCCCAATTGTCCATTGTTATTGCCTTCCATCACCAATCCCCTCCACCACCCTTTCCCATCAATATGACATCACAACCCCACACCGTTTCTCCCTCCTTCCTTCCTCGTTTATCCAAGATCACCCCATCAACCCTGATCACCTCGTGTATTAGTTTTGCCAACCCTAAACTATCTTCTTTATATATACCGTTTTCTTTTCTTTCTTTCTTCTTCGCCCCTTGCCTTTTTACTCCCATGTCTGCCTCTGCTGTCTTTCTCCCTTCTTCCCCTTATTACCATCTTCTTCCTCCTCATTTCCATATTCCATGTTCCAAACGTCGCTTCTGTGACCGCGATGTCTGTTTCGCCGTCGACTTGATGCCTCCTTCTTCCTTTGGCTCCATCCATCCCATGTCATCCATCGCTCATCTTGGCATCGACCCTTTCTTCGCCCCCCATGCCTTCTACTCCGCACATCCCATTGGACCCCCCCCTCCTGCTGTTCCTCCAACTGTTCCTATTTTGTTTTCCAATGATCCCATTGACCCTTACTGCGAGTTCATCGACTGTGCCACCGTGTATGACTCTGTGTTCCCTCTGGTTAATCGGGATGATTCCCCTTGTTCTGGGGGTATTGTTACTTTTCACCCTGATCTAACCCCTGCTTCCGACCTCGTTTCAGACTCTACATCCCACAACAATGTCATAACCTGGGTCCAGAACATTATTGACAACAATCGAAGACGGTATCCCAATCCATATGATTATCCTCATCACCCGATCACCACCAATGAATCCCCAATGTCACACATGCTCATACAGGCACTCAATAATACTGCACAACATAACCACCGGATCAGCTGTCTGCTGACACCAGACCCGCAATGCAGCCGTTGGCCACCACATTGGCACCCCAAAATGCATAGACCACGAAGTACACCAAGATGCTGTTCATCTCAGAGCTTATCCTCCTCGCAGCCATGCATGACGAAGAAGCTGACCCTAAAGTCGTTTGATTAGTATATAATCATGGACATTCGTAGTCAGTAATCTTTAAGTTTAGTCTAGCTACTCTTCCCCCGACCGCTACCAGAAATCCAGACTCCCCCCTTCTCTCCCCTTCTCTTTACTATTGTTTGTACTCACTTCATATCTTAAACATCCTCGTTTGGTTTGTTGTTGCTGGAGTCTGCTATAGGAACAGCGATCTGTAACACATCCACTTGTTCACCAAGTTTTCTTGGTGGAATGAATCAATCCAAGACTAAAGCATATTTTGAGCAGCCTCCAGATTTGCCTTTTCTGTGAAACTGGCAGTTTTTTGAACAGCACAAGCCATGGTCTTCATGGTATTTCTGTAGGGTAAATATATATTAAAGAGAAGATTGATGAGGATGAGGATAGTTCTTACTGTGCTTGTTCTATGTTGATTTCTCTACGATGTCTGGAGTGCAATCATTCTTCTTTACCCAAGTTGACGGCTATGGCCAGTTATTTGCTGGGGTAAGCCCAGCCCACACTACTTTAAATGACCTAGAATTCTCCCTGATTATCTTCTCCACCAGCTAAAGATTGTTGTTATCATCATCTCAAGGAACAAAGCCAGTATATCCTCCTTGATTGGTCTTGACTATGGCCACCTTTGATTGAACGACCATTGTAGGGCGTCACCCAGGTTTCTTGATGCCTGCATGGGATTGCATGGTTCGGTTTGACCCTGTGGACACAGGGATTAAACGGCGGTGCATTGTAACTGCTGCAGTATTATGAACATTATCCGGTATGCTTGTTACCACCAGGGAAGCTCGAGATGTCAGGGAAGTTGTGGAGTTACATATTATACTGGAAGTACCCCGACTAGTTGAACTTGATTGAGAAGCAGGAGTCGAGAAATGGTTTCCTCTGATTGAACGGGAGGCTGATGATCCTGGTGTCTGGTTTTCTCCTTGAGATGCCCAGGAAGCTGTAGAGGAATTGGTCATAATTGAGAGACTGCGCCAGCTTGAACTTGCTTTAATGGATCCAGTGGTCGAGGGTTTATCCTCTCCAGCCGTTCAGGTAGAACTGAAGGAGACCAACCCAGGCACATCCAATGGTAAAACTCTGTGCATATCTGCTGATCCTGGTGAAGAGTTAGCACCACCCTCCCCCTGATTGTGCTTGTCGGAAGGGCTGCCTGATGTCAATTTGTCTGTGAGGCCTTGCGTCACAGGTCACAAGCACAGGTGGTCTACCACTGCCCTGCCGTTATTGGAACTGGCTTGGACCTTGGATATCTTTCTTGTTGACTCAGGAGAAACATCATGCCCAAGGCTCGAAGGTTTCAGTGGTCGGTCAAGCGCAAGGCATCCATAGATGATATCAGCATGTTGTCTTGTTTGGTGGGGGTGTCAATAGTTGAGAAATCCTCAAGTTCAGTGCTGGTACTAGAAGCGGTGGCAACTTCATCTCTTACACTAGCTGAAATGGGCAATATAGCACCATTGTTTGGGAATGCCCCACCGAGGAAAGAAGCCAGCCTACTGGAGCAATGAAGAGCAGCATTTTCTTTAATATGTAGGAATTTTATGTGAGTGTGGCTAGATTGACCACGATGCTCCTTACAAATGTGAGCAGTCAGGTGGGAGTGTATCACTTTGGCGGTGAGATTGAATGGATCTACAGACCAACCACATCCCTCATGAGGGCAATGCTGTTGGATATGCCTAGGCCTTTCTTCATTTAAGATGGTCATCTGACCAGCCATCACATCTTTGGGATTCCCTGTGGTGAGTCTCAACCTGATTTCAGCCTGTGATGGTGCGGTGAAACATCATTACTGTATCCAAATTATGAACACTTTTGCAAGACAAACATTTCTCCATTTTGATGTCATATACCTTCAAATGTTCACCATGTACCACACCTTCCTGTTTTGTTCCCTTTTTCCTTTTGTCTTCTTTTGGACATCATTGTTTATTCTTGTTCTTGTTCCCTTTTCTTCCTTTCTTCCAGAACAATCCAGACCAACCATGGACACATCCCCATGTGACCTTGCTGTACTCGAACAGTCTCACAGACATCATCGCCATTGTCTTTTCCCTTACCTTGATATATTATTTACTTCATCCCATGACAAACCAATACACAATGGCTGTACTCTCAACACAGCTAATTACCGTAATCATCATTGGCAGCATTGCCATCACTTTCCTTATCGGTTTCTACCTTGTTATGATCTATCTTTGGCATCAGCACCAAAACCCTTCTGCCATTGATATGTCCGACTTCCACCTTGACAATATCTCACCACATAATTGACAATTACCATTCCTGGATATATGGTCTCCACTTTCATATTCCATGCCTACCATTATCCTCCCTGATCATCCAATGACATTCCTCACCTGCATGCATACTCTGAACAATCCTCCATCATGACATTTCACTGTTCCTTCCAATCTGATCATCACTGAAGCACACACCTTCATACTTCAACCACAGACCATACGACTTCCCAATACAGTGAACCGACCCCTATTGTGTATTGTTCACACATCATCACTTCAATGCAGTACCTGATGACTTGTTCCCACAGCTTGTCACCTGTGCCATGACTTGAAACCTGGACTCACATTCATTTATCCTTTTCCATCTGTAACCTGATACTTCCCACACTCATTTACAACAATACCCTTTCTTGGACGAATACCAACATCAGGTGGACCACATTGTTCCACACACAGGACAAGACATCACCCCTCAATACATCATTGACACAGACATCATCATCCAGTACAGCTAATGCTGTTCACATGTCTGACCTTGACTATCCCACCATCCTAGTTGGTTTTCCCCAGCACATTCCTTTGTTTTCTTTTATACCAACCTTGCTGCTATACCCACACTACCTCAAGACACTCCCTTCACCAATCCCACACTGGACAATGCCTCTCTCAAACCTGACCATGCAATGCACTTGCCAGACTGTGCACTTTCCCATTGCAGCAAGTGTAGACCCCAAATTGGCAATTCTGCATATCACATAATCCGATGACTAATCATCCAAGTCATCCAGACCTCCTCTATCCCTCAATGACACCCAGGCCTCCAGTTGGATTGCGAGAACATCGACATGAGGATGCCTCATGTTCGCCTTATGGTGAACACATAGTGTAGTTGGACTTGCTGTAGCTTCATGGTTGGATTTCCATTTACCTCCCCTCAAGACCAGTCACTATATATACTGTTCTTGTTGTTTGTTCCGATCTTTTCTTCTTTTCTCTTCTTTATGTTTAGTCTGATTCTTGGGGCAGACCCTCTTGGCTTGGGTAACCCCCACAGCTCACAATGACATTAGACCATGACCCCTCCCTTTTAGCAGTGTTCTCTTAGTTGTAAGCAACAATGAAAACTGCTGTCCTCTCCCCTGGAAACTGATCCCCTAGTTAAGTTGATTGTTGCTGGAGCCCGCTGCAGAAGCAATCCATAACAACACACTAGCTGCTGCTAAGGAAGGGCTTGCAGTCAAGGCAAATTCAGAGCATGAAGGTCCCCTGCAGCTAGGTGGCAAGCAAGACAGGCCAACCAGCCCCATTGCATCTAGTCCAATGATGAGCCATAAAAAGAAGCTGATAGTGGCAGAGAAGACGCGCAAGACAGCATACTACAGAGCACGAAGACACCAGACATGGCAGGCAAAGGCAAAGCATTGGGAGGCCAAGGTGAACGCATTGTTCACATACTGACCTGGCTGCTTCATCTCAACATGCTTTGGTAAACACTGCACACCAAGTTATCATTCAATGCAGATTGACTCCCTATGGCAAAATCAGTCTTTGTGGGGAAGCCATTGAGGGCAGAAGGCTTTGATATGGGCAGCATTTTCACACTATCTGAGTTATTAGGCAGGGGCTTCAAAGTCATCCACTAGGATGGCAGGTGCATTACTTCACCCCTTACAGCCAACCCCACTGATGAACTGCTCTACTGGGGTACCTATGGTTTTGATTGATGATGAAAATTGAATTGTTACTGTCTTTGCAGGGCAACCAGAAGGTGGGGACTGAGAGCTTTTGGCCCAAGATTTGGAAACAGTTTTCACATGTGCCTGACAAGAATCTCAGGGTGACATAGGTGTCTATTGGTCAGGCACATATTTAATTTACCTCAGCTGTCGCATCTTACCAGGTAGCTTGTACCAGTCACAGGCTTCATTTTCATGGTCAACAACCTCAGCATCTTTGGGCTATCAAGTTGATTCCAAGTCTGACAAGGCAATTCCACACTATATTCACTGCAATTAATGCAGCTGCAAGCATAGATTCCTTAGGTGATCTGAATGTCAATCAATTCATGAGGACCCACCCTGTTATCAGCAGCATGCTGCCCAAATTCGTCATCATGGCATGCATCTTATTATATTATGGAAATGTCCCCCAATCCTGGCCAAAACACTGAAGCTTTGGATGCCCTCTCATTATCTGCATTCAGCATAATCATGAGGGCTCATGTCAAGGACATGGTGAACCCTCCAGAAGATTGTAGGTTTTCAATGCTTGGGATTGCCAATCTAACAAAAAATTGTCTCTACAGTTGCCGCTGGAATGCTGAAAATCATTGTGAAATGGATTTCCTCTGCCATTCAAGCACACCTCCTGGAGATATTGAGCATTGCATGTACTGGTATGGAAGGATTTGAGTTGACAGATTCTCAAAATGTAGCCCCAAATTCAAGAAAGCAACCCACTTATCCTCATACCTTCACCTCTGCCATCTCCCACAGGTGACAACATAAGTCAATAGTCACATCATATAAAAATATTTACCAATTTATTATAATCTTCCCATACATGAACCCTATCCTCATACAAACATTGAGGCAACCATACTGTCTTTCGACAACTTCTATGGCACACAAGACTCACAAGCTATTCAAACTCTATCCATCCCTTCAAAGTGATATTGTTATCAGTAAGTACATTTGGCAAGTACCATCCTGCTCAACACATTTGTCATAGCTGTCATTGCTGTACATCACAATGGCATGCAAACCGTTTTCGTCTAACACCTGAATCCAGGTCTGGCAGGCACTCAAGGAGTGGAAAACCAGTGTCTTTGTGATGCTCACCTGGAGCTCATCTGCTCATTTGAGGTCCTTTCACCTTAGGCAGGCCATTCAAGGCAAAGCCGGTAGCTGTGATCATGTTAAGCAGCTTTGTGTGTTTGCAGGCAAAAAGTAAGTTAGCAATTCCTATTATTTTCATTCTTTTACATTGGATTAGGTGGTACCATGAGCACTGTCTAGGACAGACACCCAGAAATGAAGGGTCAGATACCAAGTTCAACTATGAAATTGCTGGACAATGATAATTTCTGTAGTATCCACTATCCATGTCTCATCAATGGAAATTTTGCTGATGTTTAGTCCAACTTTTCTCTCTTGAATAGACTGATGGACAGTGGATTCAGGAGTTTGCTCTGGATTACATGGTTCAGCAACCATGTGGTATACATCGTCGAGTATCCATATGTCTCTTGAATTCCTCATCTATCTCCAGCATGATTTTCTTGTTGACAAGATGCTGCTGGACTTCTTTCAGGTGAAGGTCTATAATCTTGAGCATGTTCCTTTGTGATAGCTTGCACTGAACAACAACAAAAAAGGGGAGGGAATCATGAATACAATCAGTACCAGCCTACAAATTCAAAAGAATGCTCACAAATAAAATGATCTCATCAATTTGATTGATGAATTCTGGCCAGAAATTGTGCCTGGATGGCTGCCATGACTAACTGCCTTGTTGTCAGCTTCACCAGGCCCTTACCCATGTTATTGATCAAATGTAGAGGCTGTCTTGCTCTTGGTCATCTTCACAAATTCCAACCCATCCACCACTCTGTCCTCCATGATGAAGCCAGGGCAAAGAAAGCCACTGTCCATCTTGAGACCCTCTTGAAAGCACTGCCACTCTACTTGATCTTGTTCAGATGCATCCTGGCATTTTTTTGTCACCCTTGATCTGCCCTCTCACATTTGGTGGGTCATTTAACAATATTTGGATTGCCAAAGTTGGTGCATTTATCTTGTCCACCCTTCAACTTTGCATTGCAACCAAAAGCGTGATGTACACAAATGGAGTACGTGCATAGGAATTCAAACTGCATTGTTCTGATCTACAAGATTGTAAAAGCCTCTTGCAAGTTTGTGACCCTGTTCCTACAGGTGCTCAATGATGGGCAGCTTATGGATGGGCAGGGGCATGTAGTAAACTTCAGGAACACTGTTATTGTCATGACCTCCAATCTAAGTACAGCATTCTTCAAGTGTATTTCTAATGTTCTCACCTCTTGGACTCTGAATGAGTAGCTGATGAGGCTTGGTAGATGTATAAACTCTGCCTTAACTTTGTGGATTCATGCTGTGGCAACAAGCTGCAACTCTATTCGATGTGAGTCCTTTCCACGACTATTCAGCCACTATTTCTAACATGCATGTTGAAACAAAGCAAACCTGGAGTGGAAGGAAGTCCAGTCCCATGTGAGCAAGCACACCAGCTGGCATAATAATATACTTATTGTAGACCACCACAATAGACTAACCCACTATTGTCAATAGTGGGTCACCACATTCAAAGGGCAGTGAGCCAGGGAATGAGTGGAGCACATCATGAGTAGCACTCTGACCAATTTCATAATGAGTGGACTAAAGAATAGTCAGAACTTGAAGCAAGGGCATTCAGCTTTGGAGTAGTGTTGCTGAAGTCCAGTTTGGTCCGGTTTTCGGCCTTTTTGGCTGAACTGAAAACTGGACCCTCAGTTCAGTTCAGCCCTTCTGCTGAACTGGAACCGGGACCGCATGGGACCGTTCTGTGCAGTTCAGTCTGCATCTGGACGCAGTTTGGACCATGAACCATCCTCCTCCACCCTCAAATTTCCTCACAAGCCACAGCGCCACGTCAATTGACGTGGGTCTGGGGTTGTGAGGAGTTGGGATGGGTGGGGAGGATGGCCATGGCTGCAGCTGCAGCAGCCACCGCTGCCATTGGTGCTGCTGCTGCCGCTGCTGTCGATGATGCTGCTGCTGCTGCTGCTGTTGACAATGCTGCTGCTGCTGCTGCCATAGCTGCTGCAGTTGTTGCCGCTGCCGTTTTCATTGCAGCCATTTGCTGCCACTGCTGCTGGGGTTGCCGTGGGGTTGCTGCTACATCCACGCTCACAGGCTTCATGGAGCTGTGGGTAAGTTAGATAAATAAATGAGATATAAGAAATGACGTATCTTAGCAGTGGGGGTGGGCGCACTTCAGGCCACCCAATTTCCTAAACTTGTAGATGTAACTCAATGGGTCGTATGTTACTTCTACATGTTGAGAAATAACAGGTCTGGCCCAGGGCTAATATCCATGTCTCTGGGCTGTCTCTGGGCTATCCTGGGATGTCCCTGGGCTGTCCCTGGGCTGTCCCTGGTCCAAAGCATTGGGACGATGGGATGTCCCTGGTGCCAGGGGGTCATTTGGATGTCCCAAACTAATTTTTGGATATTTTTTTGAAATTTCTTTTTTGCTGTGGCCACAATGATAGTGTAGTTATTAGTCAATGGAATGTTAGTAGCCATCATATACAACATATGATAGCTGTATAGCTACATGCATGTGATTTGTAGACTCTGGTTGACCACTTCAGGCTGTCCAAATTTTTCAACATGTAGTTACATCTTGGCGTTCCTACTGAAGTAACTACATGTTGAGAAATCCACTGGTTCTCCCTGGGCCAAAGCGATTATCCCTGGTCTGACAGGTTGGGATATCCCATTGTCCCTGGTCTGACATGCTTGGACAGCCCATGGGGCAACATTTTGTGGTGGTCTTCTCCCATGTCCCATGGGACATCCCTGACAAATGAGGTGTCTGGGGGCCATATGGGACATCCCTTAGCAATGTTTGGCTACTATCTAGACAGCATCTGCTGCTATCAGATATCAGCAGAGGGGGTGTCTGGGGGCATTTGGGACACCCCCTCCCTAGGTATGTAATAGAAAACTTTGAATGATGATAGCATCTAGTTGTAAATTTCAAGGCCTTGTCATGGCCACTATGGGTACCATGGGTGCTATAGCATAGTATAAGATTGTACATGCTTATTCTTTTGAGAGTCACAGAGCTGATTGTCCTTTGGGGTCAGTGGCAGGGTGGAGATAAAGCAGTTGTTTCCACTTATAAAGACAGAAGGAGTGGGAGAGGAAAAAGCTGGAGTTGTTGGGTGATGAAACTGGCAAGAGGGGGAGGATTGAGGGTGTGCTGCTAGTAAACCAATCCCTTGTGCATGTGGCAGGCTGAAGCTTGTAGGGCAGTGAGTGAGCAGAGCATGTATAATAGACAAGGAGGAGTGAGAGGAGACGCTGAGCTGAAAATTAAACAAGTGTATTATGAAGAAAATTTGATCATGATATCTAAAAGGAAGGGGAGGAAGGGGGGTCAGTGGCGTGGGAGGCTCAGGTATGCTCGCGTTTTTTTGCGTATACTCGCATGGTCTCGCTTACTTAGCCATGCGAGGCACCGTTGTCCCCTTCTATAAGCGCAAGGCGCAGCCGAGCCGGATAAGTATAACCGCGAGGTGAAGCTGAGCCTGGATAAGTACAAAATGTGCAAATAAATTCAAAACAATGTAAACAAGTGTGTTAAAATTCAAATAAAATTCAAGACAGCAGCCACTGGAGAACAGGGTGCTACAGGTGTTTGTGAGCGAAGCGAACAAACATCAGTGGCACAAAAGCATGTAACACTGCAGGACAGGTGCTATGGGTGTTTGTTCGCTGTAGAGGGCAGGGTCCCTCTATACACGAAAACCCGACATATACAACACAACCCGAATCCGCACAAAGACCTATAATGAACCCGATCGAAATACGTTCCAAAATCCACCAAACCCGGATCCGGATCCGATCCGTAACACAGGGCGGCGCTCAACCCGATTGTATACGTTCTCATCACGACGATCATCAACACTGGTTCACTCCTATACTACAGTTCCTATCACGTTTCATAGAGACACTGATCGGGTTGATATGTTTCAGTAGATTTGACGTTTACTGCCTCTTCTCCTAACTGGCCTGTGCAGAGCACCACCTTGTTTAAGTACTATAAAATGTAGAGATAGTTGTACCAATAATACAAGTTGACTCTTCACCCCAAAACGCACAGAACCCTTTCGTACTAAGTCTCTCACCACTTTCCGTTATCCCATAACAAACCCGCCCTTACTATCCCTAAATACTCTTCGTCAACTCCACGACCCAACCGGATCCGACACCCAAATCAATCCGGAAACCAACCCGACCAATTGGACACCAACCCGACCAATTGGACACCAACCCGATCAATCGGAAACCAACCCGACCAATTGGAAAGGTCCAATCCTCTCCGGTTCCCACTTACGTGACCTCGGATTCTCTACTTGCGACTCCTTTGATCACTTCTACTAGCTGATCACCCTTCACAGTAGATTCCCATTCGGATCTACAACCACACTCGCCGTCACAACTGGAGCCCACCGCGAGGAGTGGTTCAAGTACAAATCAACCCAGGTCCCCTATTGCTTCCCGACTCCGGTCACATACACGAAACCTTCGAGAAGAACTCTCGCTTTCCGTTAACGATCCAACAAACCAAGAGGAAGTTTTATTTGACGTACCTGAGCACCTAGCGTCGCACACTGCCCTTCCACTTGTGTCCGGATCCGGTACCCCTTTATTTACTACGTCCAATAGTCCAGAACCTATCGATTTACCCCTCGAAATCCCGGTCATCCGCATCTCTTCGGACGAATCTTCCAAATTAAGCTCACCCCCTTCCACACCAACCTCGTCGTCTTCCGCTCAACAACAATTGGCTTCCGTTTCTAGTACCGTTCTGTCTATCGTCCTGTCTTCGATTTCATCTCCTGATCCCGTTCCGACATCGAGTATCGTCTCGTCTGCCTCCTCGACATCGTTATCCATGAATTTTAGTGTTCCGCTTCCCGATTTGTCGAATATTGCGATCTCGTCTCCTATAGTTTTTACATCATCGATTCCGGTTCCCGTTGTTCCCATCCCATCCACATCTACGTCCTCGATCCCCGTTCCTACACCCGTTATGGCCACTACCCAACAAATGCCTGCACGTGGCCACACCACGGCTCCGACCTTTGATGGGAACCCGTTAAATCTTAAACGTTTCTTCGACGAAGTCAACCTCTTAGCAGACGAGGCCAAACTCGACGACAGGGGCAAAATTAAACATAGTCTTTGGTATGCCAGTATAGCCGACTTCGAGATTTGGGATCGTTTACTGACAGCGGCCAGTGGCGATTTTGATGATTTTCGAAAAGCGGTTATACAATTATATCCCGGTGCTGAGGACGATCGACGATATTCGGTCACGGACCTTGATCAACTTACTATTACACAAGCCCGACATGGGATCCGTACCCGCGCAGAGTTGGGAGAATATTATAGAGAATTCTTCCGTATCGCGGGTTTCTTACTTGACAAGAGACGGATCTCAGAACGTGAACGAAATCTGGCGTACGAGGCCGGATTCGACCCTGATCTCAAACAGCGGGTTAAAATGAGGATGCAGTATAGCAAACCCAACCATTTCCACGACGATCCTTACGATTTTCAAGAATTTCACAATTGTGCTCATTTCCTGTTGGCTGGAACCGCAGCCGACCAAGGATCCTTGACCCGATCCACGTGTACTCGTCCCACTCCCGAACCCGTTGTACCAAAAGCGGAACCACCCGATAATGGCATGGCCGATCTTATGCGGCTTATGACGCAACAAATAGCAATGCTTACCCAGACCATGGCCGCCCAGCATTCGCGTCCGAATCCTATACCACGTCCCCTGGCTCCCCGCCTTACAGACAATGGATCAGTACCGCCTCCGGCGGAAAAATGTTGCTATTTTTGTCATGACCCAATGCACTTGATTCTGCAATGCCCCCACGTCGACAAATATATCTGCAATGGAAAGTGTATCCGCAACGAGGCCGGTCGTGTCGTCTTACCCAACGGATATTTTATCCCTCGTCATATTGTCGGCCGAACTCTTCGGGAACGCTTCGACCTTTGGCATGCCCAGAACCCTGGACAGAAAGCAGCAGTCACGACGCAACGCGACCCCCCTCCTCATATGAAGGTCAACATCGTGGAAGTTGTCGATGTTCCCAACGAAGACGCTCCTCTCCCTTTTGTTAACGAGGTCTATCATTCCACAGTTCACGACCATGTATGTGTTCCTGACGACAATGACTGCGAAGAGGAAATCCAGGTTTTGGAAGCAGAACTTCAGAAGGTGAAAAGTAAGTGTGTCCGATTCGACGGGGTCGAGATTCCGCCTTGCTACTCCAAAGGGAAAGGGAGAGCACCCAATCCGTCTCTTAAACCCGTTCCTTCCGCACCTGTGGACCCGCCAGTAGCTGGTCCTTCTTCTGCACAACCGCAACCTCCTTCGGCCGTGACGGCTTCGATTCCACGAACACCCGCTCCACAAACCGGTCCCTTTCCGACCCCGCCACAATATCATTATCAGGCTCCTGTTGAGGATGCTCGTCTGGCGAAATCCGTGGCTAGTCGGGCTCTCGATACGGAAATCAGGGTTTCACAACGCGAACTATTGGCCATAGCACCGGATATCCGCCGACATTTCAAGAAAATTACTACTTCGAAAAAGATTCCTAACGAAGCAAATCCGGCCCAGGTTTTCCACCAAGCAATGACGAGTAACGTCCTGACCCGCCCGTGTGATGATTGCCACGAGAATATTCCACTCATTGTTGCCGAAAACGCTGTGCCCCTTCGTGCCATCTACCCACTCATCGATGGAAAATACCGGTTTGAATGTGTTGTGGATGGGGGATCTATGATCATCGGTATGCGGCGCGACTTATGGAACAAACTCAGTCTCGGATTGCAAAATCACAAACTTGTCTTACAATCCGCCAATTCGATGGACAATGATACGCTCGGACGGATTGCAAATCTTCGTTTTGGATTTGGAGAATTCGATATTTACCTCCAAGTCCAAGTCATCGAGGACACCCCATATGAAGTTTTGTTGGGTTGTCCGTTCGCCACATTAACTAATCTTGTCACAAAGGATTTCCGCGACGGCAATCAGATTATCACGCTTACCGATCCTAATTCCGGTGCAATAGTTACTGTTCCGACGGTGGAACACAACGAAAAAGAACGGCGTGCCCGATCCGACACGCGGAAACCGGGTTTTTGATTATCGAGGAATCGGACACATTCCGAGGAGATGTCGCGCCTACGAATGATAAGCCGGAACTCGCAAGTGATCCAATTTGTTCTCATGATACCCTTCCCGATTCTATTCCGTCTTCGGATTCCGACCCGCCTTTTGACCCGTCCCTCTATTTTCATTTTGATTCATCATCTACTGATTCCACTGCTAAAGAATTTTGTTTCTCTTTCGAGCTCGATTTCTCCTCAAAACCGCCGTCTTCAACCTCGGACGCGGTATCTATATTGTCATCTCTCTATTCTCATCTTGTAAAAGTATCCTCGGAAACTAAACCTGTACATAACGTATTCCAGGTTAATGCCGACCCGCCCAAACGTGATTTAAAAGGAGTCGTTGTCCGGAAAAAGTACAAGAAAGTCACGAACCGAGTTCGTCCCATTTCCACCACTCTTCCGGACAAGTATAGGATTATTCGTAACATCACTGGTGATCCGCTTGCCGACTTACCCACGCTTCCGATACGTCCACCCGATTTTATGCCCGGAACCCGCTACACCCAGGAACCTCACAACAAATACCACATTAACCCGGATGACTTTCTATGGCCGGAAGAGGAAAGACTTGGCCATTTTCTTATCAAAGAACAAGAAGCCGCGTTCGCTTGGAACGAATCCGAGAAAGGTCAATTCAATACCGATTACTTTCCCCCAATCCATATCCCGACCGTTCCCCACATGCCTTGGGTTCACAAAAATATCCCTATACCGCCTGGAATTCTGGCAGAAGTCGTCCGGATTATAAAAGATAAGATTGCCGCTGGTACCTACGAGCCCTCCAATTCTTCTTACCGTTCCCGGTGGTTTTGTGTTATTAAGAAGGACGGTCTTAGCTTGCGCTTAGTGCACGACCTACAGCCGCTCAACGCTGTCACTATCCGGGACCCCGCGGTGCCCCCAATGACGGACCAACTGGCTGAATCCTTTGGTGGACATTCGTGTTACGGGGCCTTAAATCTCTTCGTATCTTTGGATCAGCGGCTTGTGCATCCAGATTCGCACGACTACATGACCTTTCAATCCCCACTTGGTACACTCCGTCTTACACGCATCGCAATGGGATATACGAATTCACCCCAGATCATGCATGGGGATACCACATATATTTTACGCGACGAAATCCCGCATGTAACAATCCCGTTTATGGATGATATTACTCTGAAAGGCCCCCCAACCCGTTATGAATTACCCGATGGCGGCTATGAGACTATACTGGAAAACGATGGAATACGACGATTTGTGTGGGAATACTTTCAGGGTGTTAATCGAGTCCTACAACGTTTCCGGTACATTGGCGGAACATTCAATGGCAAGAAGCTGGAGCTTTGCTGCCCGTCTGTGGTTGTTGTTGGTCATACGTGCACTTACGAAGGTCGTGTCCCCGACGCCGGGAAGGTTCAGAAGATTTGTGATTGGCCTCTGCCTAGGAACGCGACCAATATACGCGCCTTCCTCGGTACTTGCAGACTTATGAGGATTTTCATCAAGGGCTTTGCTTTGTACGCTCGACCCTTGGTTTATCTCACCCGGAAAGGAATACCCTTTGATTTCCAGGATGCGGAACTATCCGCATTCGACTTCTTAAAACATGCCGTTGTCACTTCACCCGCTTTGCGTGCCATCAATTACGAAAAAGATTGGGAAGTTATATTGGCCGTGGATTCATTGGTTATAGGTGTCGGGTTCATCCTCATGCAGATCCGCGATGACGGAAAGCGCTACCCGAGCCGCTTTGGGTCCATCACATGGAATGATCGTGAGTCACGCTATTCCCAGTCTAAGCTGGAATTGTTTGGCCTTTTCCGCGCCTTACGCTACTTCCGGGTGTTTATCATTGGTGTCCGTAATTTGACCGTCGAGGTCGACGCTAAATACATCAAGGGGATGTTGAACAACCCGGATATTCAGCCAAACGCCACAATTAATCGGTGGATCGCCAGGATTTTACTTTTCAATTTCACACTAGTCCACGTACCGGCTTCTGACCACTCCGCCGCGGATGGGCTCTCCCGCCGGCCACGAACTGAAGCCGATCCACCCGACACCGATGATTTTGAAGAATGGATTGACCGGTCCTGTGGTTTTTATATGGAAGTGGTCAACTACAGATCACCCCGATGTGACTCATCCACCCGTGTTTTATGTACGGCCTGCCAGAACCAAAGTTACGCGACAAACCCGGTAGCCGTGTACTCTGTAGAACAAACCGATGCCGATATCCCTCAGACAGCAAACGCTGTTGCCGCTGACGATCGGGTTCACGTTGTCGAACAATTCCTTCGAACACTAGAGCGTCCACCTGGATTTTCCGACCAGAAATTCCGCCAATTCATGAGATACACGCTCGAGTTCTTCCTAATCGACGATAAACTTTGGAGGAAGGACGCTCACGGAAAACATAAGGTCGTGGTTCCCGTTGGTAAACAGCTTTGACTTATCCGCGAGGTGCACGACTCCCTCGGACACAAGGGGGTGTTCTCTGTTCGAACTCATCTTTTGGATCGGTTTTGGTGGCCATTCTTGAATCATGACGTCAAGTGGTATGTCCGGTCGTGTCACCAGTGTCAAATCCGGCAAATGCGCTACCACCATATTCCGCCTACGGTTGCGACTCCGGCTTCATTATTTCGTAAGGTATACATCGATACCATGCACATGCCCCGATCCCGTGGTTTCCGCTACATTGTACAAGCTCGATGCTCCCTTACTTCATATCCAGAGTTCCGTATGCTGTGCCGGGAAACGGGTTCTACCATAGGCGCCTTTATTTTCGAAGAAATACTGTGCCGGTGGGGTGCTTTGGAAGAAATTGTCACGGATAACGGCCCTCCGTTCGTCGACGCACTCAATTACCTCGCGGACCGTTTTGGTATCCGACACATCCGGATTTCCCCCTACAACTCACAGGCTAACGGACCCGTCGAACGTGGTCATCGGGACGTTCGCGAAGCAATAATGAAAACATGCGATGGCGACGAGCGGAGTTGGCACACCGTTGTACACTCGGTATTTTGGGCAGAACGGGTTACAACCCACCAGGACCTCGGGTATTCGTCGTATTATATGGCTCACGGTGTCGAGCCCCTCTTTCCGTTCGACTTAGCTGAAGCAACATATTTGGTTCCACGGCAAAGTGCTATGACGACGCCGGAACTTATTGCTCTCCATGCCCGACAACTACGGAAATGGCCAGAGGACCTTGACACCATTAGGGATCGTGTACTCAAGTCACAGTTCAAATCCGTTCGACAGTTCGAAGAGAAATTTGCGAATACGATCAAAAGCTACGACTTGCGACCCGGCGATCTGGTACTCATCCAGAATTCACGGGTCGAGATGTCTCTAGACCGGAAGTCAAAGCCGCGTTGGTTTGGTCCAATGATTGTCGTCCACAAGACGGAGGGTCAGTCTTACATTCTTGCCGAGTTAGACGGAACCGTTTCTCGAACCCGGTACGCGGCGTTCCGGCTTATACCATACTATAGCCACTCGCGTCTCTCGATCTCCCTTGATGGCTTTCTGCGCTTTCTGGTGAACACGCATGAACCCGACGTCTCGTCTAACGGATCCGCCTCTCCGGCTGACGAATTACCAGTGTTTGATGAACCCCTTGAAGACAATTAGCCACCCGTACCCCGTTTTGGTCCGGTTTCAACCCGCTGGTACTCATCAGGGTCTACCCGGTGGGATACTATCTGTTTCAGTTTTGGACTCCTTCTGTTTCCGCTCCCCTTTTCGTTTTTATTTCACGAACTCGAATGATGCGATTAGTCCCGATCACGCCGTGCTTGGAAAGTCTTCGGGCTTCACCCTTGCCAGTGGGGACCTAGCTGATAGAGTGTCAATTTTCTTTTTTATGTCTATTCGTTTCTCAGTCCGAAAAAGTGTCAAAATTTTACTACACCTTTATGTACAGACCGGCCGGCCTCCCGACGCTTCTCCTCCACGGAACCCGTCACTTTGTTCCCCGGGTTTTGACGCCCACAATTTCGAGTTGCGTAATGAGGAGTGCATGGTTGGCGCGGATCCGGTTGAGTTGTTGGGTGATCATTGTGAGGTGGGAATTGACCGTGGCCGTGTATGTGGCGAGTTGTTCCGCGGCCATCGCGATGTCGTTCTGGGACTTGTTGGTGACCTGCCACATATAGTTGAGGTTTTCCTCGAAGTCTTCACTTATCCGGGGCCGTTTCAGTATGTGCCTCAGGACCTCGAGTTCTTTCGGATCCGTCGCCTCTGATTCCGAGTCGGGTTCCACCTCCGAGAGCGTCCGTTTACTACTTGACGGCCCCTTGACCGGTACCTTGCGCTTGACCGGGATTTCGACCATCGGGATGATCTTGCACTTCGCGGCCGGGTTACGAGCCTTCTCCTTTCCCTTTCGTGTGGTCTTTTTCACCCCTCCAATCGCGCCCCTTGCCGCCAATATGCACTTCTTTTTCAAGCGCTTGCACCGCTCGCAGGCAAAGCCCTCGACTCCTCGACAGGCTTCCTTCGCGATTTCGCACCCGTCACACTGTCGAATACGGAATGGACCGGTTAGCTGGAACTTCGTCAGTTGGCACAATGTGAAGAAGGGACGATGTACGGACGGCCCGTTATTCTGGTCCTCCCCTGCTGGCCCCTCCAACTCTCCCCTCGGGACAGAGAAGTCTTTCAAACCGTCATCTGCCGGATTCATTTGCTTGATTTCCCTGAGTTGGGCTGCCTCCCACTCCATTTCGTGATTTGAGGGCGAGGAAACTGCGTCATCCTCGTCGTCGGCCGCCCCACCAATCGGACCGTCCGTATGTTGCGTTTGCGAAAGCTCCCCTACGTCCTCGAACCCGTCCGGAATCACCCGGTACTCGGCATTTCTCCTTTGCTGCTCCAGGACGAATTCGGCCGCCAGTCGTTTATGCTTGGCTTCGTAGTCCCGTTTAGCGGTTGCTGCCTCTTCATCTCGTTCCTTCTGGCATCGGGTCGCTTCCTTTTCAGCCGCCTGTTTCCTTTCCGCTGCTGCCTCAGCCTCCCTTCGATCCTCCTCCGGGTGTTGTGCCTCCTCTGCTGCCTCTCGGGTTGCCATCTCCTGTTCCCATCGTATATGTTCCTGGCGGTTCACGATCCAATGTTCGATTTCCACCATCAGCATCCCGGCGCTCCTCCATCCGGCGGACTCGACGACCTCGATCCCGCTCTCCTGGATTTCCGCGGTAATACCTACATAGGCACGCTGTTGTCCGCGTTACGTTCAGTTGTGAATTGGCCTACAATGTGCTATTCGACCACGTACCAGTGCCCGCTTCCGTCTGAAGACCCATTGGGATGCTTCCACCTCGCGGCCCTCTTGCATGACTTCATGGGCCGTTTGGTCAACCTCCCGCACCTCCGCTATCGCGTCGGCAAGGTCTTGGCGCGTGTTTTCATCGAGGGCTTGGAGAAACTCGTCGTGGGAGCGTTGCATCTTGTGATAACTGAGCAGTATTGGTGGGGTTGTTGTTGTTGATGTCGCGTAAGAAAATTTTTCTTGTGTGTCGTTGTTGACGCAGTCACGTGGCGGCTTTGTTTATGCTCAGCCCCGGTTGCCTTCTTGGGTTTTCGCGGATTCTTATCGTTATCCCCGGGTTGCCGTCGGCTTGCACACACCTGTACGACCATATGACAATCCGACGTGTTGGATTCCAATCCGGATCGACCTCGAGCTTATTTGACCGACGGATCGACCAGGGATGGTCTCTATTAGAAGTGTGGGGGAGATGTAGAGGGCAGGGTCCCTCTATACATGAAAACCCGACATATACGACACAACCCGAATCCGCACAAAGACCTATAACGAACCCGATCGAAATACCTTCCAAAATCCACCAAACCCGGATCCGGATCCGATCCGTAACACAGGGCGGCGCTCAACCCGATTGTATACGTTCTCATCACGACGATCATCAACACTGGTTCACTCCTATACTACAGTTCCTATCACGTTTCGTAGAGACACTGATCGGGTTGATATGTTTCAGTAGATTTGACGTTTACTGCCTCTTCTCCTAACTGGCCTGTGCAGAGCACCACCTTGTTTAAGTACTATAAAATGTAGAGATAGTTGTACCAATAATACAAGTTGACTCTTCACCCCAAAACGCACAGAACCCTTTCGTACTAAGTGTCTCACCACTTTCCGTTATCCCATAACAAACCCGCCCTTACTATCCCTAAATACTCTTCGTCAACTCCACGACCCAACCGGATCCGACACCCAAATCAATCCGGAAACCAACCCGACCAATCGGACACCAACCCAATCAATCGGAAACCAACCCGACCAATCGGAAAGGTCCAATCCTCTCCGGTTCCCACTTACGTGACCTCGGATTCTCTACTTGGCACTCCTTTGATCACTTCTACTAGCTGATCACCCTTCACAGTAGATTCCCATTCGGATCTACAACCACACTCGCCGTCACATCGCTCCGCTCACAAACATCAGTGGCACAAAAAGCATGTAACACTGTCATCAGTAGCCGCCACAGGTGTTTGTTCGCTTCACTCACAAACATCAGACCATTGAATACAAAAATCTATGGGAAACAGAACATAAATTGAAAATAAATACATTTACAATAAAATAAAATAAAATAAAGTCACCCTGTAGGAAATAAATTTACAATAAAGTAAGATAAAATAAAATAAAAATCACAAACACAAAATAAATTGACAAAAATAAAGCAAATCACGGTATACATACTTCTAGCCCTTAAAAAACTGAACAATTTCCTTCCTACAATCTTGTTCATAGGAGCTCATTTGATGCCATAATTTGACAATATCATTTTGGATGTCAAAAAATACTGGTTTATCTTCTATTTCATCCACAACTCACCATACACTAAACATTGTCCCAATATAATTACAGGAGTAGATAGCCCTTTAGAAATAGTACAAATTTCCCTCTATAACCATCTCAATCTATGCAGTACTTCATGAGATATAGCTGAATTACTTTTATTTTTCTAAACTTCAAAAAAGTTGAGTTAGTGTCAAGCTCACTGCAAACGGCTGTAAGTAGTCAGTAGAATGAAGAAAAAAGATAAAGAACACTTACCTGGGGTGCTCTGGTATCCGCACTCATTGTCGCGTCGTTGTTGAAAACCACAAGTCTTGTTGAACATGCGCACGAGACTTTCAACTGGAATTTGCCGATGTCCCAAACGGGGTCGAGTTGCCATATAGGGAAGAGTGGCTGGATTTTCTTATTATTATTACATGTACTACAACACCTCAATGGCCAGGGCAAGACCCTGAAGAGATGTAAGTATGATAAACCTACCCCGAGGGGAGTTTGTGTATTTTATTTTATTTTATATGTGGAGATATTCACAATGCATTTTATGCCTCTGCCAAAATTGGACCCTTAAACAGCTAACTTTGCGAGTACATGTCTCAAAAATCTAAAATTAATTCTAGGAGTGCTAGGTAAGGTATACATTGTGTTCCAGACAAGTGCCTGGTAGTTGGTGGTGCAGGGAATGTGT